>AFIY01001361.1:0-40534 GCA_000223825.2 Zymoseptoria passerinii SP63 | reverse complement strand
TGAGGTTTTAGGTTTTTGAACAACCTTACCTCACCTCACCTCATTTCACTCCACTTCACTTCACTTCACCTCATGTGCTTCACCGTCTAGCTAATGAACTTTAATCATCGACAGCCAGTGGTTGACCGACATACAAACCATCACAGGAGATCACGGAACATTCACAGTGGTCCACGAATTCTAACAGTCAAGTGTGCCAAATCTCATTCGTGGATACTTAACGGAGGACAATCACTCACTCCAAAGCAGATCGCTTTTGGCCAGAGACATTGGAAAACCATCCGGTCCCTTGCCATGTCGTCCCATGCTGAGTACTCCACTTTATCCCGTCGTCATCGCAATTTTACGCCGGATCTCCTTTCCTTCCAGACCTCAAAGCGCAATGTCAAGCTGTAATCCCTCGCGAATCAGCCCTCAAAGCAAATCAGAGAAGCCTTGGGCCTGGTGGTCCATGTTGGTGTCGAAGTTGAAGTCGTAATTGGTGTGCGCGAAGGCGTCGCCGGTGAGGGTCTGGTCGACGCTTTCCATGGTAGCGGAGAGGGTGTCGTCTTCCGCCATCATCTCCTGCTTGACGCTGGCCTTCTTGTTCGACTTCGGAGTGCTGCTCTTGGCGACACGGCCCTGGGTGACGGCTGTGGAGGACGAGTCAGTTGCAGTCGATGAGAGGACAGAGCGTGACGATAACATACTCGTGAGGGCATCATTCTTGGGAGTCTTCGGCTTGCGCGGAGTGGCGGGAGCAGACTTTCGGCCTCCAGCTTCGACATCCCGCTCGCCTCTCTCAACTTCGCCCTTGAGCTCGATGGCCTGCTTCTTGGTCTTGCGGAGGCGGTTCTCGATGGTATCGTACGTGCAGCCGAAGTGCAAGGCAATCGCGCGATAGTCGAGCTTCGATGTGATCAGTATGTACGAGCGATGCATAAAGATTTGAACAAGGCATACCTTGACGCCGGTGGCGATGATGGCGGCGGTCACACGCTCCCAAGTCTCGGGGCTATTCCAGTCGATGGTACCTTTGGCCATGATGGTGGAGTGTGTGTGTATGAGAGAGAATGGACGAAGAAGTCAAGTTGAGACGATTGTACGTCGAGAATGTTGTTGTGGTAGTGTGGTAGTGTGGTCGATGTTGAAGTTGGTTGCTGAAATTGTGTGATGGATTGTTGTTGAAGACGAGGGAGAGAGCAGGGTCTTTTGTGAACGTCCGTTTTGCGCCGTTGTCCGCCGTGGAAGATTGTGAGCTCGTGTTGCTGCTCTGCTGCCTTGACTGAAGTGACACAAGTTGGAGTAACAACTCAGATTATGCATGTGAAAGCGTCAAAGCGACATGGAAGTGATTCTACTCTTACATTGACAACTTTGGTCAAGCAAATCACAAGGCACGGGGATGCGGAAGAGCACTTGGATACCGAAGAGCTCGCATACGATCTGCAACCACTCAACGCGTCCAGCAAAGGTGACATGTCGAATTCGGGGAGCCACTCCACTTCTCATCATCTGCGAGATTGACGTGTCTCTTCGCCAAGTCTTCCGCTTTGTGCAACATGACTTGCATGCAACTCGCAGCGCGTACCGCGCAGACTAAGGTAAAGTGCATGCAGGTACGTACGTCGTCGAGGCACCACGGGTTGCTGAGGACTGGGTAGACATCATGTTTGATAGAAACGGTCCCGTCATATCACCATCCCCTTGTCCCTTGGACAGCGGCAATGTGCGCGGGAGTGATGATGACCAGCGGGCTTATTAGTGCGTAGCCGATGTAGAATCCAAATGTGACGGTCCAAAGATGTCTCGGGCTCCAAGTGAAGAATCTTGGTGAGACCCCCGGCACCGATATGGTTGCCATATGAAGGCGTTGCCATGCGACCAAGTAGACGAAGTGAATGCAGCGCATGTTTCAGGCAGCAGCTGCATCAGATCGTCACTGCATGCATCTTCTACTCTTCACCTGCCACCCACTCTTCCATGCTCTTCTTCACTACGCTTCAACACACCACACGACACGCTCCAACGCTGGCACAAAACTTCCTGCCTCTGACTCCCACATCTCCCCACAACTTTTGACTCCAACACGTAAGTCTTCCCTAACATACTCTCCATCTCTTCTCTACCTCTTCTCCTTCACTGCTGCGTCTTCCCTCGTCTGACACCACTTGGTCGTGGCCAACTGACATCCTCGATCAGAAGTAAACAGCATCATGGCTACCAAGTGGGACGCTGCGAAGAACCAAAACGTGCTTCTCCTCATCATCAAGGATGTCAAAATCAACTACAACGATCTGTCCGCGAAGTGGGCGGCGAAGTATCGTAAGTTATTCGAAGCTCGCGCCAACCCGCATTTGCTAACACATGCGGCAGCGGACGACAACTTTAAGCCTTCCGCGAGGGCAATTTCTCAGCACATCGACAAATTGAAGAAGATGTCCAGCGCCAACTCCAGCACAATCGCGAAGCAGACCGGTTCAGCCACTACCTGGAATTTGAATCGGGATCAAGATCTGCTGCTGCTTCTCGTCCAGGATTTGAAGGGGATCGACTACGCGAGTGTGTCGTCGAAGTGGGCCGCCAAGTACCGTAAGCTCTCTCCGCTACGCACTGATTTGCTCTTGCTAATCACACGTTGCAGCAAATGAGACTTCCAAGCCATCCGCGAGAGCGATCTCTCAACACATTGACAAGCTCAAGAAGACGGCTGGCAAGGCTAGCGCCACTCCGAACAAGACTGCCACGACAGCTAGCCCCGCTCGCGCTCCGACCACACCGCGCGGTAAGGGCACAGCGACCAAGCCCGGATCCAGTCGTCCTAAGCGTTCTCGTGCAGAGATGAAAGGCGAGGAGAGCTCGGAGGATGACGACACCGCGGACCAGCCCAGCCCAGCCAAAAAGCGGGAGACACCACGCCGCAGCGTTACCCGCAAGTCGTACAAGGAAGAAGAGGTCAGCGATGGGGAGGACACCGATGGCGGTGGCGGAGAAGCTTCGGGTGGCGACCAAGACGGCGACCAAGACGAGTATCTCACCTCCGCCCAGCCCACGTCTCGCACCATCGACCTTGGAGCCGACAAGGCGGACTCGATCACATCCCGCACCATCGGCTTCGGTGCCGACAAGGCAGATTCCGCCATCTCGAATATGCCATCGCCTAGCAACATCGCCGAGGATCACACTCCTGCAAGCATTGCCGACGAGCAGTTCGGAGATGAGATGTTCCGTCCTATCGACAGCATCGCTCGTTCCAAGCAGAGCGCACCGCGCCAGTACGACTTCTTTGGCGGCCTTATCCCGGAGGATGACGACGAGACCTACGTCCCGCTGATCTGAGCTTCCCTGCGGCTGGAAATCGCACATGCTTGAAGAGTGCTTGGCTTTCTTCAAGACGCTCCTGTGCTTCCTTTGGTTGTTGATGCATTTTGGGCGATACGTGAATCTGTGGTTGGTCGACGGCCTGAGGACCATGAGCCTCTGGCGCAGGAGGCCCATTATCAGGTGATACTATTCACCATGGCCCAGTCTTTGCACAAGTTAGTGGAGACCTCAACTGCGAATGGTTTTTGAATACTTTACCTTCTCCGAGACAGTCCTTGTTTTCTACTATCGTCTGGCCTTTGCCTCCATCGAAAGCAGTTCTTATAGCAGTCCTAGCCAAACGATCCACAGAAATGCAAGGTGAAACTGCTTCCTGAATGACCGTGCTCATGTTATCGGCACTTCCAGCCAATACTCTTCCCGGTCGCAACGAAATCACTTCGAATGACTTATGCCCGCCCTTCTCTCCAGCATTGTTCACGACTTCGAACAACCCCTTCTCCGCAGCGCCCTTGATCTTTCGACTATCAGAATACATCCACAGCCTCCGGAACTGGTCATGCTCCGCTCCCCATCCCGATATAAACACAAATCGAAACGGAAACCTCTTCTCTCCTGCCTTGGGACTCTTCTCCGGGTACCCAGCATGCGGCTCTAACGCCGTAGCCAAATGTCCCGCGAATGCCTCCGCTGCAGCCACGGGATAATTTATACCAACTCTTCTCGCCTCATCCAAGTCCTTAAACTGCTGCGCACTCCCTCCCAGCGACCATATACATGCTTCCACACCGTCATCACGGAGTCGATCGAGGAGCTCTGAGCAGTAGCCTTCGAAGTCTTCGTGCAGGATCTGAGTGACTTTCTTGTGGGAGAAGCGAGTGTCGAGCGGACGGCGGGTGAGGACGTAGACGTGGGAGATGAAGGTGTGGGCGATGCATTGTTTGAGGATCTCGCTGCCGATGAAGCCTGTGCAGCCTGTAAGGACGATCTTCATGGTGGGTGGGTGATCTCAAGGCTAGGGACCGGGAGCCAGGGGAGCGTGAGAGGAGTGGAGAGTGAGAAGCTGAGCAAGCAAGAAGCTCGAATACAAGAGTGTGACTGCTCGACGGAATCACCGGATCAGTCATCACGGTGGCGCCGGTGTCGTGGCCACGACATGGAAAAAGACATCACAGGTGTGAAAGTGAAGTCGAAAGCGTCCGGCAGATGCGGACAACTGCCGATAGAGACACCTCATCAATATTTGACGCAGCACCATCAAGTTTGAGGGCGAATTAGGTTGGCGCTAGCTTGCCGTCGTATTCCATTCACTTCACTTTCCGCTTTCCCTGTCGAGAGCCACATTGCACCTCATCTCGCCGGAGTCGACTGTACGGGAGTAGCCGGTCTTGGTTCCTTCCTATCGCGCATTATCTGCGATCAATTTTGCTAGTGATCGAACTCCTTCGGCTCTCTGTGGAAATTTGGTTGGCCAATGTCTGCGGCGTGCCGGATACATTCATACAGCCATGCGGGAACTGCAAGATGAGATCACTCTCTTCCCGAAGTCCAACCAGGGCAAGCAAGGTCCCTCAAAACGCCTCCTGATATTCTTCGTCTGTGGCAATCCCGGCTTGATTGAATACTACCGGGCATTCCTCGAAGAAGTTCAACATCAACTCCAAGTGGACGGCCAGGCCAAGAATGTCATCCTGTACGGAGCCAGTCACGATGGCTTTGAGATCCATCCATCGACAGAGCGGAAAACAGCACATTCCCCACCGCACTCGTTGCAAGAAGAGATAGAGAGTGTCCAGCGACGATTACAGGAGAAAGCAGAAGAGCTCACGGAACCAGGCCAGCCAATCGATGTGGTTCTGATGGGTCACTCGGTCGGATCGTATATGATCCTTGAGGTGATTACTTGGTGGCAGAAGCATCGCGATCAGCAAGCGCTGTATAACATTGTCGGTGGCGTTTGTCTATTTCCGACCGTTGTCGACATCGCCAAAAGCAGCAAAGGAAGGAGTTTGAGCGTAAGTTTCAAATGCATTCGCATATACGTGCTTTCTTTTTGACTCTGCTATAGTGGCTTCTTGCACTTCCATTCATGCCGGGCTTCCTTCAATTCGTTGCAAGATGTGTTGCCTCCATACCAACGTCATGGATCAACTGGCCACGACTGCTCAATCCTGGCATGGAGGGCGTTGCCGTTACAGAGGCGATGATCAGGAGTAGGCACAGCGTACGGCAGATCATGTAAATCTCGTGTTCTTGCCCATCATCCGACATCTTTCTAACAGTCACACGTCGCAGATACATGGCCAACCAAGAAATGCAAGAGATCAAAGAAGATAAATGGCATCCAGTCAACCTCTGGGGCATGCTACCCCACGAGTACGATACTGATGGCGCAGAAACCTCCACAACAGAGACTCAGCTTCACGATGCTCCGAGCACGAGGCTGTTCTTCTATTGGGGCAACGACGACTACTGGGTGAACAATGACTCCCGAGACTCTCTTATTGCATCCCGAGCTCAGACTTCGGACAAGAAGACGCACTCGAGAGCGAAGATGATGATCGATCAGAGTAACATACCTCACCCGTTTTCGATGGAAACCGAGCATACCAAAATTGTGGCCGGGCATGTTGCTGAGTTCATTGGCGAGCTGAGGGACCAGCTGGCACTATAGATATGACAGAAGATGTTTCGTGTACGAATTGAGCTACGGTTCGGTCGTGCGACAGCTCAGCGTGATTGCCGCCGACCATGCCGCTGTCCATGCCAGCGCACATGCCAGTTCATGCCACCGTACATGCCACCGTACATGTCATCGATAATGCCAGGTAACGCCAGGTTGCAGCTAGCGACCACGTCACCGTACATGTCATCGACCATCTCACCGCACAAATCAGCGGCCATGCCACCGCGCATGCCACCGTAGATGTCAGCAACTTTCGCACTGCACAGACCCCGGTGTCCCTGAGTTCGTGAATAGGCGTCTGCCGAGCCAGCGAGCAGTCCGTCTTGTTGTGATCAGATCGCAGGTACAAGTTTAAGCCATACACCTGCGTCTGGCATCATGGTCAGGCCAACATGATATTTGACATCGTCGACCCAGTTTCCACCGGGCCGAAAAGCAACCGTATTGCCAGCTTGGTCGGTGGGAATGATCGCCTGGTAGTGCTGCAAAGCTCGGCAGATCAGATATTTTGCCTGCGTGATGGCGAATCGCTCACCCAAACACTTCCGAGGGCCTCCCAGGAAAGGATGGTATGACCAGTCGACCATCCTTCGCTCCTTCATTGAATGGTCTTCCCATCTTGCAATGTTAAATCTGCTTGCGTCACTTCCGTATAGGTCTTTGTTGCGATGTGCCGCGAATGTCGAAAACGCTATCAACGTGCCTTTTGGAATCAGGATAGGAGCGTCGCCAGCCTCGCCACCCCCGTGGGGCAAGAATGTATGTTCAGTACTGAAGCGACCGTTCAGTGGTACGGGAGGAAAGAGCCGAAGAGCTGAAGATGCCATGCTAGTCAGCTGTCCGTCTGTCAGGGAAATGTAATGGAAGCTCACTTTCTGTGATGAATCGATCTAAAATGGTCATAGAGTTCAGTTCACTCTTCGTGGGCGCTCTTCCGTCTCTTCCGTCCGTTCCGACCACGGTCTCGACTTCCTTCCTCATCCTTGCCAGCACTTCGGGTTCCCTGGCAAGCGCATAGAAAGCCCAGCATAGCAAGGCTCCGGAGGTATCCCGTCCGGCAAGGAGTAAGTTCATAAACTGGTCTCGCACAACTTCTGGGTCGCGTTCTTGACGCAGAAGAGAGTCTAGAGCCACATAGCTCTCCTCACAAGACTTCTCATTTTTTCGGAGCTCTTGCGCGCGGCACACGACCTCATCTACGAGCCTCTGTGCGCCACCGCAAGATGTTCTGAATTGAATGGAGTCGACGAGCCAGTAGAAAGCCTTCAGCCGTTCACGCTTGGATATCCATTTGAAAGCAAGGTTGAACTTTGCAGCGAAGTCGTCTGTCCATTGGGCGGATCTTGAGGCCGTGGGGTTTGAGTCGAAGTCTTCCCCGAGCAGGAACTCTGTTGTCAATATTAAGCTAAGATCTAATAGATGATCTTTCACATTCACCGATGATCCCAGCGCGGCTGAGTCGGAATGGCCAGAAGCTATCGCTTTTCGAAGTCGTTGGAAATGTCGCTCGATAAGGCGCAAGTCTGGCAAAGTCGGCCGCTGAATCATGGGAGCCAACAGCTTGCGCGATGTTTGCCACTTGTGTCCATCCTGGGTGAATATACCGTCTCCCAGTAAGGGTCGAACGCACCCGTGCCGACCGCTCCCAACCACGAAGGACTTGAATTGTCTTGAGAGCATTGCGCGAATGTTACCAACGTCTCGAGTGATCACAGTATAGACCAGTCCACCCCATTGGGCATAGGTGTCTCCGTATCGCTCATGATCTCCGAGCATCAGCAAAGGATATGTCCTTGTCCTTTCAGCCTCGATGACCTTCGCAAGCTTGTCCAGGCCAAATGGACGAGACCACTTGTTGCGGAGGCATGGCAGCGGAAGGCAGCCTTCGCGCTGAATGATTCGCCGATGAGCTGTCCGGGCTCGTAAACGTTCGAAGAAGTAATGTACCAAAGCGCCAAGAACGATGAAAATAGCGTAGAATGAAGCCCCCATGATTCTGTCTGTCTGGGCCAGGCGCAGAGTCGTGCACTACATCGGGCGTCGCTGACGAGTTTATGGACCGTGGAGGGATTTCACTGATCGAGCGCCGAGCGCAGCCTTTTCATCTCGAAGCAAGATCGACCAATGAGCATATGTGTAAGGATGATGCTGGAGGGAGAAGACGCTCATCCCTCCTTCGAGACTGAACGCAGCCGGGGTTCAATGAGAGTCGAACAATCACTCTTCACGGTGCGAAGTATTGGTTCCGACTTCGAATGCAAACTGGCGAATGCTTCGAATCCACAACGCGCTCCGAGATGCGTGAACATGCCGCTGCGCAAGGAAAACGCCTAGTTCACCCCGTTCCCCTAGAACAAGGCTCGGAGGCGATTGCACCCGACAGCATCCCATGAGTAGAGAGGATTGTAATCACACCAATGTGCATGTCTTCCTGGTTTGTCGGAACTCGCATCATGTGCTTTCCCTCGACTGTGCCTCACCTGAATGTAGCTCGCTCACATTACGACGACGTCTTCTTCAAGCAAGGAAGACATGCTTGCGGCAATTAAAGGATATGCCATGCAAGAGAATGGAAGAGATTGAAGAGAGGCCAGCCGCTCGCCGCCACATTGGAGACCACCCAGTGCTCACGGTCAATTTACGGAAAAGTGTATGGATTCTTCTGGTCATCATCAGCAGTGTGTGCTGCTGTGATCCTCGTGGTGGCCGGAGACAAGGGAAACCCAGGGGAAGCGGAGGAGATAACCGAAAGTAGAGGTCCTGCCGAATTCGCTCCATCTCTCGCAGCGAATCACGGGACAGTTCTGGAGGTGAGGTGCGTGCTTACGGTAGAGGCATGGAGATGCTGATAGGAAAACGTAGTCCTCGAAGAACAAGGTCGATGTCGGAGAAGGGAATGGAGTGAAGGATTGAAGTGCTTGTAGATGGGAGCGTAGATACACGGACAAAAGTACTGGGTAAGATACGACTACTTGCATGGACTAAGCCCTGTCCGATATGTCAAAGACACTAGCTGTAATGGTGATTAATGCTCACATCACGATACGGTATTGGTTCACCTCTATCAAGGTCGCAGAACGAACTTTCAGTATTGGAACTGGCGTGGCGAATTCTCAAAGGCACTCGTCGTCGGATTGTTGTACAACAGATACCCACGCCTTTGCATCGAGCCTCGCTATCGACCATATTTGCCGTGAACTGGCCCCTAGTCTTGAGATCGGCGCCCGAGCCTCCCTGCTACCTCATTCCTCCTTGAACCCACCGCTACGGTTTCCTCGCTTCTGCTCCTCCTTCGTCGGCGGCGAAGTCTTCTCTATGTCGGAATCACTCCGACGCAGCATGGTCCTACCACGGCGCTCGGTGGTGATGTCGTTGTCTGACTTGGCGGGAGACGGCAGGTACGAAATCGAATTGGCGGGCTGAGTGGTCATGACGATGGATGCAGTTGTGACAGTCGGAGGAGCTGCGATCGACGGAGTCGGTGTCCCAACTGCCGGAGTGTTGCTTATTGCGATCGTTCGGGTCTGCACCGCCTGCGTGCCCACTAACGTACCGCGACAATGCCATTGTCCTTAGTGCAAATCCTGCCCGAAACGCCTCGAATGCAGTAACGCCGGTATTCAGACAAGTCCAGCGTACCACGCATTCACCTTACTTCGCCTGACTGTCTGCCCACTTGACCCATCTCCGCACGCACTCGTCAACTCTCCTGACACCCTCCTGGCTAGCATCGACCCGAAACCACTCCTGATGCGTCCTCCCACAAGCCTCGCACTCCTTCATGACCCGTTGCTCGCTAAGTTCCAAATGCACTAAACGCTCCACTCGCTTCACGAATCTGACTTTCTTGATGTCCCTTCCGATATCCTCGGGAGCAGGAGAAGATTCGCCAGGAGTGGCGCTGTGCCTTGGAGATGGAGAGGGTGAGGAAGAGTTCGACGATGGCATGTATGGGTACCATCGAACCAGATTTAGAGCGTAGCCACATTGTTTCTCCCATTCCTTCATCCGGCGGCTGACATTGTTCGCGCGGCCGATCTTGAGCATGATCGTTTTGTCCTGATTGCGTTGGCCAGCGCCACCTCGAGTAGACTCTCCGCCGTACTCTGACATAACTGCGCTCACGCGTCGCCGTTGATCTTTGGGTGGAGAGAGCAGGGATTTAGCGGTTGATGTGCCGGGCGCGACATTATCCTTGGGAGTCAGCCAGAAGATGTAGATATAGCCTTCCTCGTCCGCAGCACTGATTGGCTTGAGGAGCTCGGCGAGTAGGGCGGCGGTGGTTTGAGGGCTTAGATGAGGTGGGAGAAGAGAGAGCAGGCGATCTGTCTGCGGGTTGGAGGGGTGTTTCTGCTGTTGCGACTGAGCACTGGGGCGAGGCGATCCATAGTTCGTAGGTCTTGCCGCGGATGCTGGAGGACGACTCGCTTGCTCGACTCGTCGTCGATGCCGCACGATTTCGATTTGATCATCGTCCGCCGCTCCACAACAAAGAGAAGCCCAGAAGCCTTGTTTCTTCTTGCGTTGTTTAGGATTTGAAGCCTGCCCCAGCCCGTATTTCTCGCCGTATGGCGCTGGCTCGAGCTGTGTAGCAGAACCCGTTGTCTGCGTGCGGCCGTCCCCCTTTCCAAGTCCACCAGTCTTGTTGTTTTTTGGCCTCTTCTTCCCACCGTTATCTCCCTCGTCCGTCAACGCAGAAATCCCAAGCCGTTGCACCAACGTATCAATGCTGCTCTTTCCCTTGAGCTCGAATATCTCCGTGTCGTGTCTCCCAGGTCTTCCTTGTCCAGGCTTCACCACATTCACAGCATTGCTCGTAGCTTGATCCTTGTGTTGCCAGCAATAGAACTCCGCGGATTCTTCCTCCACCGCAACGACCCCAGCATTCGAACGCCTGTTGTTCATCGAGACGGCCAGCGCTCGGCGACACGGTCGACCAGCCGATGTGAGTCCTTGACATGTCGAGGCAGGGTTCTTCGAATCGCTTCGGCCCACGAGGGACTCCGGAGAGGGCGCTGATGGGTGAAATGGAGACATGGTCGTTCACAACAGCAATGGTGTCTTTGAGCTAAGGAATGGAAAGGAAGGTCGAGAAAGAGCATGGGACATAGCCATGAAGGAAAAGCTGTACATTACCCACGGATGCTATGACGGCAATGCCATTGTGCTTGCAAGCATTACTTATTCACGAACTAAAGACACAAGCGAAGGTTGGTATGAGGCGAAGTGCGGTTGCCTCGAATCCTGCGCGCTTCGGTGGCTGGGGCGCATCGGTGAATAACGTCGTGGCTGGGGCATAGAGGCGATGTCGATGCGCGAGCACGGGAAATGGCGATTCTTTGGAGGAGTCCCCGTCCCTCTCGTGTAGAATGTGTCGTTCGATGTGAGTGGGAAGGAGGACAACTCGGTTGTGATGATGTGAAGACAATGGAAAAGGTGTGGGCCAAACGGACCCTCAAACCTCATTTGAGGTGCGAGGAAAGAATGCCTCAGGCCTCAAGCAACGTCAGCTTCAATACGCCAACGGCATCAAGCAACATCACATCAGGGGAGCCGACACGGAGTGGTAAAGTCACGGCATCATTCAGCTCAGGTAGTCGCTGTTCGAATCGATCACGTTCTTTGTTTAAGAAAGCTGCTGCATGCCAAAAGTTGCCGATGTTCTCCAGGACGACTCAGAACCGACCGCCGCTTACCTTCCTTCTTCCCATCTCAGAGCTCGAGGAGGTGTAATGTAGCTGTAAATTCCTAGGTCTCCAGTCGGACAGTTGTTGTAGTCCTTCAAGGAACAACCCTCAAGACGGGTGCCCGCATCGCCATCGCAGGTTCCCTTGTAGATTCGGCACATGACGCCGACGAAGGGGGCTTTGGAGTGTGCAATCTGCGCAAGAGAACGGAGATACAATCCGAGGGTATATGTGTCTGCCAGTGAACGAAAGCGGCAATATTACTTCCGTTCTTCGCCTAGGCTATACGATCTGAGCCACCGGAGAGCTTGCAGTTTGGGCGAGATGATGGAAACACCGGCTGGGAATGTGTTGCACGTGTAAGTCGTGCAATGGGTTCGCAATGGTGTCACTCAGCACTCAAGAGGCGGCCACGGAAACGACGAACAAGCTTCAATCATTCAGTCTTTTTACTTCCAGCAGTCTTGTTCTTCGTTGGCTCCTTGGTCACCAGCTGCTGCAGCATCACCCACCCGAAGCCCAACAGAACAGCGACAGCAGTTCCAAACGGTACCCACCCAGTCTGGTCCGCATTCAGAGTTGGAACCGTCAGCCTGTCCATAAGCTCCTTCCCAGAAGGCGGTACGTGGTAGAACATTGTCTTCGGCCCAAACAGCCCATCGTAACCCAGATTGACCCGGTCGAAAGGATTTGTAGCCATCTTAAGACCTTCTTCGGCTTCGCAGGCCCAGAAAACAATGGGCCAGGGAACGTGGACTTGCGATCCGTCGGGTCCGGTGGAGGTCGAATTGATATAGCGTAGGTGTGTTGGGATTGTGACGACCCAGTCGTTTTGTGATGAAGCGGTATCAATAGCTTTTGGATGAGCCAACTCCAGTAAAGCGGAAGAGCCCCAGCTTCTGACGACCCAGTCGGGTGCTTCAAGATCTTGTTCACCATCGAGGCTCCGCAAAGAGACCAGGTTCTGGGATTCGAGGAATAGTGGGTCTGCAAGTTGGAAGCGATCGATGAAGACGTAGGATGGCAGGGTCCAGTAGGCATGTAGAGCACAGCTGTCTTTCGGCGGACTGATTTTGTTCGATGACAGAATAATCTCGAGCTTCGGATGTAGCCCTGTGGGCTGCTGAAACTTGGCGGAGAATCTGGTATCGTCGCCATGAGGTAGAGGATGATGCCTCGCGGGAAATGAGAACAGCGTGGCGCCTACTCGGAGTCAGCAAGCTACGCAAAGCAGAAATCTGGCAACACTGACTTGGATGATCATCTTCACCCAAAACTGTGAGATACCCTCCGAGCGAAATCTCTTCGGGCTCATCGGCCTTCTCTGGTGCCAAAACGCCAACTTCAAGTCGTTCGTCAGCGGTCATCTTTCGGATACCCGTCTGCCGGTTGATGCTTTCATCCGGATGAACAGACGGATCCCACAGAGCCACGACGTTTAAAGCGTGGCTGATCGCATCAAAGTCGTAGTCAATGTATGCTGCACTCCTTGTCCTGTGAAGCAGATCACAGAAGTGGCCCATGCTCTCCACGGAGGCAGCATCTGGACAGAGCTGCTGCGCCAACGCAGCCGATAGCTGGGATATATCACTAGACGCATGAAAGAACTGATATGTCGACGCACTCGCGAATCGCTCGGACAGGATCGGAGGTTTGGTGAAGGAGTCCAGGGAGGCATCGCATTTTACATCGCCTTGCAGTAAGAGCTTCAGCTGAGAGCATAGTCTCGACCTGGATAGTATCAGGACTCAATGCCGAGATGGAAGAACATATCGAGGCCACCTACTCTGCGCCAGGTGTCCGAGGAGTGAAGAACACATGAAGTCCAGACGTCAGTCTCGAAACTGCAGGAGTGAAAGCAGTGTAGTTGCGTAAGGAGACGAGGCGAACATGGAGCTCATGGAAGTCTTCTAGGAACACTTGAAGCTGTGATGTGATCAGCGATTGCACGTGCCAATACCGCGAGTATCTCAAATTCACTTCTTGTGGTAGGTCTGGTAGCCCGATTGTGATACGTCTCTCTTCAGCAGCATCGTCAATTTTTGCATAGTTGAGGACATCATCACGCAGCTCGATGTCAGCAGGGTCGACACCAGCTCCCTCTGGTAGCAAGTACGTGATTCGCTGTCGCATGTCGGAATTCTGGGATGGATTGACAACCGATGCCAGATGTATGCTCAGGCAAGCTAACAAGCTGGGGAAGGTGCAGTCGCCGTTCCTGCCTCAGGCAGCCAGCGACGAAGCTCTTCTTCGAGCTAGCTCGCTTGGCACCAAAAATCGAGACGGCCGAAGATTTTCAAGAAGCTCTCCACTTGACCTCGATCAACGCAACGACATCTTGTTCGCAACGATATCACCAACCGCTCTCCTCTCTCCCCGATCTGATATCGCATACCCACATGCGATAGACCACCCGCGGGTCACATTCAACATCGGTAGTGGAAGCGGAAGAGCAACGACATTCCAATGGCGCTCGTCAAGAAGGAGGCCGCGTCCGATGAGGACAATCTGATTATCAAACCCGAGCAAACCTCGCCCAACATCAACACAAGCGACTGGCCGCTGCTGCTGAAGAACTGGGATCAGCGTGAGTTGTCCCGCGCAGCATAGTATGCCGCGCCGCTTTCATTGACAATCCCCATTCTAGTCCTCGTTCGCACCGGTCACTTCACACCCATCCCCGCCGGATGCACTCCCCTCCGTCGCGACCTCAAATCCTACATCTCCTCCGGTGTCATCAACCTCGACAAGCCCTCCAACCCATCCTCTCACGAAGTCGTTGCATGGCTCAAGCGCATTCTCCGCGTGGACCGCACCGGTCACTCCGGAACCCTCGATCCCAAGGTCACGGGATGTCTCATCGTCTGCATTGATCGCGCCACGAGACTGGTGAAGAGCCAGCAGGGTGCCGGAAAAGAGTATGTTTGCGTTCTGAGATTACACGACAAGCTTCCAGGTGGTCAGGCACAGCTCGCACGCGCATTGGAGACACTCACTGGTGCGCTCTTCCAGCGTCCTCCGCTCATCTCGGCTGTCAAGCGCCAGCTGCGTATCCGTACCATTCACGAGAGCAAGCTTCTCCAATTCGACAACGACCGCCAATTGGCTGTCTTCTGGGTGTCCTGCGAAGCCGGTACGTACATCCGAACATTGTGTGTGCACTTGGGTCTTTTGTTGGGTGTCGGCGGCCACATGCAGGAGCTCCGCCGTGTGCGATCAGGAGCAATGGACGAGAAGGAGGGTATGGTAACACTCCACGACTGTCTCGATGCGCAGTGGCTGTACGACAACCAGCGCGACGAGTCCTACCTCCGCACAGTCATCAAGCCCCTCGAGACTCTCCTCACAACATACAAGCGTATTGTCGTCAAAGACAGCGCTGTCAACGCCGTCTGCTACGGTGCAAAGCTCATGATTCCCGGTCTGCTCCGATACGAGTCCGGCATTGAGGTTCACGAGGAGGTTGTTCTGATCACCACCAAGGGTGAGGCCATCGCACTAGCAATCGCACAAATGAGCACCGTCGAGCTCTCCTCATGCGACCACGGCGTCGTCGCCAAGGTGAAGCGTTGCATCATGGAGCGCGATCTCTACCCCCGACGATGGGGCATGGGTCCCGTCGCGACTGAGAAGAAGAAGATGAAGGAGAGCGGCAAGCTAGACAAGTATGGTCGCTCCAACGAAGCGACACCAGCGGCGTGGAAGCAAGAGTACAAGGACTTCAACGACCCAGAGGGCGTCAACGGCGAGGCCGCTAGAAAGGAGTGGTCCGAGAAGCAGGCCGATGAGGGCGCGGCGGTCAAGGAAGGTATCCCAGGCAAGGGCAAGGACACCACCACCAAGGAGGACGTCGAGATGGCGGAGCCCGTGGCACCGATCGAGGACGGCGACAAGAAGAAGAAGCGCAAGCACGATGGCGAGACACCCGAGGAGAAAGCCGAGCGGAAAGCCAAGAAGGCCGCGAAGAAGGCGAAGAAAAAGTCCCGCGAGTCGGCCGTCCCTGCTGCCGATAGCGACGACAGTGATTAGACAGTTTCGCCGTTGGGAGATGGATGATGACTTCGTCGATTGTGCGGGTGTTGCTGCTCTCTTTATGGATCGGTCTGCTGGGGTTTCCGGGGTGTTTTGAGTTTGGGTGACGAGCGTACGGGATGGATGGATGGGCGATCGCATGAAGGTCGTGTGTGTCCGAGGTTCACGCTCGCTGTACAGTACGCCAGAGTGCCTGGCGCTTGTGCGTTGTAAAGGCGAACATGGTGTTGTCACGGCGTTGTGGTTCAGATCATGGTGTGCTCCAAAAGAGTGCGTGTGTAGTCAAGACGAATGAAAACGAGAAAGCTCTTGTGCAAAGTTTGGAAGTGCAAGTGTCTGTGTTGTGCCTTCCATCGTGTCTGAGCACTTATCGAGCAGGTTCAGTCGCGCAAGGAAGGCATGCACGGTTAATGATCAATATAGCATTCTTCATCAAGACCAGAGCAACATGCTATGATCAAACCAATTAAGCCGGCATATCCATCCCTCCACCAAACGAATACCCACCTCCCTCACCCGACACACTCGGCGGCAAGTCCTCATCACTCGTTCCCCAATCACTCTCCTCCTCTCCAAGTTGATACTCCAGCGTCCCACCATTCAGAAAGAAATCATGCCCGATCCAATTTTTCGTGTACGGCTCTCCGTTCAAAGTCATATTCTGGATGTATATCCTCTTGTACGCCGGATCGAAATTCGCATTCTGGACCTTGGCCACTTTGCCCGTAATCGGATGGGTGTACTCGACACTCTCGAACAGCGGTGGGATGATGAGGTAGACGTTTTGACCGGCGACGGGGAAGAGGCCGGACATGGCGAAGGCGAGGAATGAGCCCGAGGCGCCGCTGTCGTCGTTGCCGGGCAAGCCGTTCCGACTGGAGTTGAATGACGAAGGGATGTATTCATGCAGCCGGTAAGAGGAACGACCGGGTCGACCGGCGTAGTGGTATTGGAAGCAAGTCAACTCGGAAGGTTCATTGCCGATGTCGAGAAGGCCGGATTCATGCAAGTAGTCGAGTCTGCGGATAAACGTCTCTTTCCCACCCAAGAGAGTGATGAGAGCAGCTTGGTCATGCGGGACAAAGAATTGATACTCCCAGATCGCAGACTCGAAAGTCTCCTTCGGGTTGCCGGAGTAACTGCAAAAGGGGCCCAAGGGAGAGCACTCGACGGGATCCTGATAACGCCAGGTACCGTTGGCGTACTTTGGCTGGAAATACCCGACGAAACCCGTGTCGGTGCCGTTGGGGTGAATCGCGATTTGGTCCTTCTTGTGGAGGTTGCGCCAGTTGGACGCGCGGGCAAGGTACTTCTGGGAGTCGTCGGACTTGTTGAGATTGTGAGCGAGAGCGGCGATGCTGTAGTCGTTGTATGCATATTCGAGAGTGCGGCTGATCGAATGGAAGGGCGGGCCGAAGCCAAGATAGTCAAAGTCGTTGACTGGGATATAGCCAAGGGCGTGCCATGATTGCAGGCCGCCACGACCCTCAGCTCCCCATTCGAAAGGCTCATTCTCGGCGTCGTTGACCACTGCTTTGTAGGCGAGGTCCCAGTCAATGTTCGCGATGGACTTGAGGTAAGCGTCGGTGATGACCACATCGGCGTTGGAGCCTCCCTGCGAGAAGCCCTTGCACAGGGTCATCCTACAATCTGGAAGCCATCCGACGTGGACGTAGGTGTCGATGAGACTACGAACCAGGTCCGAGAGGATTTCCGGTTGGGTTATGGCGAGGAAGGGGAACTCTGTGCGGAAGGAGTCCCAGATGCAGTAGAAGCTGTCGAAGTAAGGCTCCGAACTTTGCCAGAGAGGATTCTCGCCGGTGTAGTTCTGAGGCGAGATGAGCGTCCGATAGATACCAGAGAAGAAGGATTTCTGAAGATCTTCCGGGGCGCCTCCGGGTTGAATCTTGACTCCAGAAAGCCGTTGTTTCCACTGGTCTTCAGCACCCGATCTCACACGATCGAAATTCCAGTCTGAGATCTCTCGTTCAGCGTTGCTGCACGCTTGCTCGGTGCTCATGAAGCTGACACCCATGCGCACCTGAACTGTGCCGTTTTTGGGATCCTGAAACTTGACGAAAGCTCCACCTTGAAGATAGATCAAGTTGTATCCTCGATTGATGAAGAGTTCCTTTGCTGACGTGCCACCGCGTGTGTTGGCCCAGATGCCGGTATCCCGGATGGATGCGCCTTTGAAGTCTGCACAGAAGTACGTTTGGTACGATCCCACCCCGAAGCTGGGAATGAACGTGCCATTGCCGGATATCCTGCCAGTCTCCGGATTGACGCTTACACTGGCGTTCTGCCGACTGTCGCTCAGGTCCGTGAGATCGAGCATGAAGAACGGACTCGAGCTATTGGCCGGGAGATGGAAGTTGTACAAGGCCGTGTGCTCAGTGACGGTCATTTCTACGTTGACGCCATCAGCCAGTCCGATTCCAAAGTAACCTGGCTTGGCTTTGACCGTTCCGTTGACATAATCTACGGCACGCTCGTACTTGGAACCGTATTTGCAGCCATCAATGGTATCTCCAGCACAGAATGGCTGCACTGAGATTGGAAAGTTGCCCATAGATGGCTTGCCACCCGTTCCTGAGTCGT
This sequence comes from Zymoseptoria passerinii SP63, assembly GCA_000223825.2. Taxonomy (NCBI): domain Eukaryota; kingdom Fungi; phylum Ascomycota; class Dothideomycetes; order Mycosphaerellales; family Mycosphaerellaceae; genus Zymoseptoria; species Zymoseptoria passerinii. The sequence goes on along the minus strand of AFIY01001361.1, from coordinate 22,225 downwards.
GGAGCGCAGAGAAGCCTGTGATATTGGAGAAGTCGTCTGAGAAACCGGGAGTATTCGCTCCGGAGACGTCGGCAACTGCTTTCGCCATGCCGAAAGGCAGACTCGCACCCGCGAAGACGTTCCCGCCATTGAAAGATCCAATCAAAGGGTCGACCAGGTTGAAGTTGTTCGTTGCGGCATCATCTTGAGCCTGTGACAAGGCTGCGACTCCGAGCAGGAGCAGCTCATGTTTTGAGCAACATCTTGAAGATATTTGGGAGTGGGGGGGAGTGGAAGAAGAAGGGAAGAAATGAGCTGGGAGAAAGGTATACTCAAAGCTGACATTACCCAGTACTTGGAAGACAGTGCCGACACCGGGTACCATGCATGTTCTTGTTAATGTTTGAGTTGTTGGTGATCAGCAAGAGCAGCAGGGACATCCATGGCCGGATTTGTGCTCATGCACGTTGCTTTTCATGGCCGGAGACCGGATGTGAAAAGGATAGTCGTTCGCTTGGACTTAATGCGAGGCTCGACAAAGCACACCGCCATTCCGCCCGTGTTGATCTGAATTGATGAGAGAATTGATGATGTAGCAGGAAGGCATCGAGGACGGTGAAAGAGGTCGGACGGGACGATCGAAGTGTGATCCAAACAAGCTTTCGGCAAGTTGACGCGAATGAGGTGGACAAGCGGACTTCAAGAATGTCGACCTCCGGCTTCAGCACCGCACGCTTGCTTCTTATACAGACAGACATGCCGCCGCAGAGCAGAGGGCACCCTTCACCAGTGCCTCCGGGCTTCCAGTCCAAGTCGACGCCGAATCTCCCCACCCTCCGCACCCTCTCCACCGAACCCAACTCGTCGACACCCGCATCGACCCTCCACCCGAACCACGCCCTCCACAGATCGCCAGACATCCCTACCGGCAGCGTCACCTCTCCCTCCGATCCTGATTTCTCCCTCGACTCCTCTCGCGGTCCTCCCTCTCTCTCGCCCGGCTCATCAGATCAGGAGGACTCAGCAGAAGAAGAACGAAGCCACGTCCCAGCCCTCCAGCGAAGGCCACTCTACCACCAACACTCCCGAAGTCACACACATCTCGCGCCACTGGCGTTCGCGCCGCCATTCTACAACCGACCGCCCACGCCCCTCCCGCCATCACCCTCCTTGACCTCATTGCTCCGACCGAATTTCAGCTCGCAAAATAGTAGACCTGCGACTCCAGATGCGTCCAGCGATGAGGGCACGTCCCACATCCGCGGCGACGCGACAGGAACACAGACCCCCAACTCCGCCGCCGCGTCGACTCTGACGAGCACATTCCGCTCCGCGAAACCCATCCCACGCGCCAGTCCGAAAGTGCCGACGTACGAATACTACGGCTTCACACTCTACCTCACCAGCTCCCTATCCTTCATCGTCTACATCCTCTGGTCCTTCCTCCCCTCCCCGTTCCTCCACCAACTCGGCATCAGTTACTATCCCAATCGCTGGTGGGCGCTCGCCATTCCCGCCTGGACGGTCATGCTACTCGTCTACATCTACGTCGCTCTCGCCAGCTACAATGTCGGCTACCTCACGCTGCCCCTCACAAGTCTGGAGTGCCTCGTCGACGAAGCCGCTAACGTCGCCGTCGTGGACGAGAATGGAAACATCATCCGCAACGAACGTTCGAGTTGGCGGAGTCCTAGTCCGGATCGAGGGATGAAGAAGTCGAGAGTTGCGAGCGGGACGGGAAAGGGGAAGAATGGTGGGCAGAGCAGACAGTCGAGTCCTGTGAGAGCTGTGCCGGTGAGGAAACCGCAGGATTGGAGGGGTTTGTGGAAGGAAGGCACGGATGCTGTGATGGATATTCCGATTGGAGGCGTTTGTGAGATTTTATATGGCGCAGCGGAGGATGAAGATGATACCCTTGATGAGGATTAGTAGTGAAGGCACATTTGGAAAACTCTCAACGATGCTCGATGGTTTTCAAATTAATGCTGGTCTACGACCGATCATGATCGCTTCGCATCGAGTCCGCGACCAAGCCTCTTTATCTTTCGCTTTTACGAGTTCTCCAACCACGCAGGCTCATGGAGCAAGCCGCTCTCCGCTTCTCCTGGATTGATAATATGACCGGATGTTGTGCGGTAGTCTCCGCTCCGCGATAAATCATAGGTGTCTCCCGTACGCGATGAACCATAGGTCTGTTCAGTCCATGCTGAATCATAAGTCTCTGCAGTCCATACTGAATCATAGGTCTCTCCAGTCCGCGCCGAATCACAGGTCTCGCCCGTCCGTGTTGAATCGTAGGTCTCTCCCGTCCGCGAAAAATATCGCTGATGCAACCTCGACCCGACAATCAAGCGATAAATCACCCGCAACGAAGGCAGGCACGCGCAGATGATGGCCACTTGAACTTCCACCGTGCCCCAGATGAAGACGTGCACGAGGTTGTGGGACACTCGGTGGCCCATATACATCTCGACAATATAGTAGGTCCGTATCCCACTCGCGACCGTGACGATCAATCCGAGCATAAACACGAGGTTCAGCGCCAATGTCTGCCTCTTGTTCAGCCCGAAGGAGCGACTGATGGCCCAGGGGATCGCAATCGTGTAGATATCGGTAATCACCGCTACGACGCCGGCCACGAGCAGAGCGATGGGAGTGTTCATGCATCGAAGGTCAAAGTCCGGGTCGGCGGCGTAGATGGGGTCGAGAGCTCGCCAGAAACCCTCGATCGGGCGACAGGGGCAGAGACTGATGATGATGAGGACCAGTGAATATCCGGTGGTGAATGTTGCGGCGAGGTATATTGCGTACCGGATCCGGGTGTCCGCCGTGGCTTTCACGAAGCGGTTGAGGATTGCTAAAACGGCGAGTTTGATAGAACCCTGCGAGACCACAAAGACGGCCTCGATCGACCATACCATATGGGCCAGAAACTCGAATTTGCTCGGTTGGACTGGAACTCCCCTGTCCAGCGAATTCAGTGTTATAGTGCCCAGTGAAAAGAACGCCGTCGAGGCCAGCCATGCGAGAAGGATCAATGCGTCGTCCAATCCCAGAACGCTGCCGTATGTGAAGCTTCGAAGGAGGAGTTTTTGCACGACCATGAGCGTAGCCGCAGCGAAGAGTGTGCCGGTAAAATGGTCGGTCCAATTGATTGCGGGAACCCATGGTTGTGGAGTATGAATGTCGAGATTGAAAGCATTTTTCGCTCCCATCGTCGGTTTCTGGTCTCTGCGCAGTTGCGAGCTTGCAGGTGGCGTATGAGTCGAGTGAGATTGGTGTCACTGCGGATCGTCTCGGGTGGCCACCGTGACATAGGTACGCAGGATGAGAATTCAATGGTATAAGGATGCGCTAATGGAGCGCCAGACAAATCTTTGGGCCGTTGAAGCAGGCAGAGAGATCGGTTGAGCACGTGCAGTGCATAGTAGCTGCAGGACGGGACGACAGACATCGATGAGGACGAAGGATAGGACCAGTGGGCAGACGCTTCGATTGCATCGAGAAGATGGATGGCCTCATGTGAGATGGGCTTCATGTATCGGAAACGTGGGCTAGCGTCTGATGTGTATCAGCCAATCATATGGCGTTCCATTTTTTGAGGATGAGGCTTGTCTCGCCGAAGGAAGTTCCGCAAGGGCTGTTGATGTTGAACATTCCCGATCGTGAGAGAAAGGCATCAAATCCTCCCCGTAATGTGGTATCGACCCGCTTTGAGACCACTCGGAGATGCTTCGTCGTCTTGTCTTTCGCCGGTGGAAGCCAGATCGGGACGGACACGCACAAGGCGACTGCACACAAGCAGTGATGACAAGGTGGCACATCAAGGGATCTGATCTGGTCATTATTGGTAGTTCAAGAGCACTCTCCTTGCTGTATGCCGGTGGTGTTCGCAGATGATGAGATCCGCCTCACAGGATGAAAAGATGGTACGACGCCGCCAGTGTTCATGCTGACCAGATTGCAGCAGGAGTAGAATACACCCGCGTAGAACTAGACTAACTACCTGCCTTTGTCATCCTCTCCTTGTGCTTCCCTCCTGCCGTGTCACGGTGCAACTCATATCTCACACTGCACCACCTCCCTGACATTTCCTGCCCGTCGGGTGGGTGCACATCGACATCGGATGGTCACGTCGAAGACCAAGTAAACTGGAATCAGCATGTTTCATCTCTCCTCATTCTTCATATGTTCCGTTCCGCCTTGGCCTTGCTTCCGCGTACTGCACGGAGATGCCATCCGGGGAATGCTCTATGCTCTTTCCTGGTGTGCAAGACGCGAGCAAGAGCACACGACTAGTGACTACCTCACCTCCTCTTGCGCGACTTCATCGGTCAATCGGTCATCTCCAGTCTGCTTTATTGCGCGTTACATCCACTGTTGGGGTCTGTCTCTACCCAGAAAGAATTTCCCCTCACTACTCCTCACGACAAGCACTCGCTTTCACGCACGATGAAGTCGTTCATTCAAGTCGCCGCAGCGTTGACTGCTATCGTCGTTCCCACCCTCGCTGCCACCACGACATCCGAAGCCGACATCATCTTCACCACCCAAGCAGCCTCTCAAGATCCAGACTCCGGAAGTCTATGCCCGGACTACAACGGGAAGAACGTCACAGACAACGCCGGCGTGCGATACGCGGTGTCATGCAACTACATCATGACGGCTGCGGGCGAGGAAGAAGTCGGAGGCACCACTTCACCCCTCATCTGCATGGAAGCTTGCGACGAGAATGAAGGGTGCTACGGTGTCAACATGCACCTCGAGGGAGGCTGCACACTCATCTCAGGAGAACAGACCGGACTGCGTGCCGCTCAAGGCTCTCTCAACCTCGTCCGTCTAGGTCCAGCACCCGTCAAGTCGACTTCGTCCAGGGTTCAGATCACCAAGACTGTCTTTGTGACTGCAAGCGCTCCCACGAGCTCGGTGGCAATTTCAACGACCAAATCGAGTGTCCAATCCGCACCATCGACCACACACTCCTCCGTATGTGAGTTGCGCGGCACCGACTTGTGCCCTCAATGCGACAACACTATTGCTGTGGATTACAACAACGTCGCCTACACTATCTTCTGCGATAGCTCGCTCTACAGTAATGGCACCTACTCGATCCAAGAGTGGCTTTCTCCTGCGGCTTGCTTGCAGGCATGCGACGAGCTTGACTTCTGCGAGGGTGCAAATTACTACGACGGACGTAGCTGCGAGCTTGCGAGAGGAGAAAATGTGCTTCCTGTTGGTCATGCGGGTTACACTGCTTTCTTGCCAGTCTACACCGGTGCTCCCATCGAGCTGCCAGATCCATCGTCACCAAGTGCATACCCAACAACGGCACCGAAGCCCACCCGCTTCCCGTCCAATGTGACCAATATCACGACGACCTCATCAGCAGCAGAACCAACATTTTCGATCCTTCCCATCGACGCTGGCTGCAACATGTCCGCTTTGACTTGCCCGGAGTGCAGCGGAGCAGCGTACACCGACGAGCTCAACGCTACCTACACCGTCCTGTGCGACTTTGCGCCAACCTGTGAAAGCCGTTCCAACTCAGACGCAGCTTCGTCTCAGGAGGCTTGCATGCAGGACTGCGACCAAGACGCTACCTGTCTCGCTGTGCTCTTCTTCCCAAAAGCCCAAAGCTGCACCTTGTGCAAGCAAGGCATTGAGGGTGAGCTAGGCCAAGGTTTGGACTACATCGTACTGCTCGCCGACATCGATGGAGATGATGATCCTGCGACGCCTATGACCACTTCGAGTCCTGCGACTACTCGACCTGCGACAACTCGACCAGCTTCTGCCGGATGGTCCGGATATCCTATCAACTCAACTCGCGGCTCTTCGCTGTACAGCAATACGACTGCACTTCCGACTGCCACTGCAGCTTTCTCTTCAACTCGGAGAAGTATCATTGACCTTCCCACCCCGTTCCCTGTCCCAAGCGGCCTACCAATTGGACCCGTCGGACCTGTCATTCAACAACCGGCGAGCATCACCGCCAACAGCAGCTCGGCCACATCGACCCGTGACATCGCTAGCATCACAAGTGCCGCATCTGTCTCGGCACTCCCCATCAGCGCTGCGTCTTGTCTAGGCCTCGCCGAGGGCGTGTTCGTCGACTCGACCGACTTTGAGTTTTACAAAGTCCTCTGCGACAGCATCCTCACGGCAGCTCATTCTCGATTCACCAGCGCTTCCGACTTCCCTGCTTGCGCTGCTGCCTGTACTGGAGACTGTGATGGCGTTCAGTTCGGCTACACGACACGCTGCGGGCTGTACACGGACATCAGTCTCTTCGGTCCCGGCGAAGGCTGGACCGTTGGTTTCCGTCTTGCGGACGCTACCAGCACGGAACTGCCATATTCGACGGCTGTCGAGACTACCACCACGGCTGCTCTCGTTTCTGTGACGAGCGCTCCTTCTAACGGAACTTACACTCGAGCTACTAGCCCGCCTGTCATGACGCCGGCTGGTCCTGGTGGCTACAAGGGCTGAAGGCGAAGAGTGGCATGTCGGAAGGATTCAGTGTGGCGGACAATGGAACAATTATCGACACGAGTATACTTACTGTTGAAGCATGAAAGCATAGCTGTACGCAAGTAGAAATTAGGGCTGCTGTTTCCATTTTGTCAACTGTCAACATTCCAATCCCACGTCTCAACGTCTTCTTGTCCCACCGAAACCAGTAGACTCGTGCCGACTACTGCTCGGTGCTGGCGCCGACGCATAATTCGAAGGTCCCGCCATCCCATAGCCTTGATTACCATTCCCACCACCTCCTCCAAACCAGCTCGACGGCCCCGCTTGCTGGGCCTGTGCTGCTTGCTGATTCCGACGAGCATTCCAAGCCGAAGCCGCATATCCCGCCGCCGCACCCGCCGCCGTTCCCGTCCAAAACCCCGGTCCTGAATTGCCAGCTGCAGAAGACGCACCATATCGCGGACTCGATTTGGGTCTCGATCCGCGTGGCGTGTAGGGTGGAGGAGGATCGTCGGTTCCATCGTCGGGTCCACCGCCTCCGCCACCTCCTCCCCATCCGCCGAAATTGTTGCGGTTGCCGAATGTGCGGCCGCCGCGACGGTTGGGGTTGTTGGGGTTGACGCAGACGCGGTAGATTATGAGAGCTGCGACGCCGATGAAGAAGAGCCAGAAGATGTAGGTGGAGAGGGTGTCCGAGAGACCTCCGACTGATGCGGAGGGGGAGTGGTAGGAGGAGGAGGGACTGCGCCAGGAGGTCCGTGATTTGTATTTTTCTTCTGTGTGTCATGTTAGTAAAAATGTGAAGAAACGGGACGGGGGATTAAGTTGAGGTCTCGTTCGTACCTCCAATCGGCGTCAAAACAAGCCGATACTCCACCGCACAACTCCCCTTCAACACCCACGGATCCTCCGCCGATTCGTACCCCTCACACACCACATCCGTCGCTCCGAGTTTGAATTCCGGCGGTAAGGAGGCCTGACACACCCAGTGGATGTCTTCGGTGTCGTAGCCCTGGCCGTTGTTGCGGCAGGACATGACGTCGACATCGTACAGGCCTTGGGCGTTGCCGCCTACGCAGGTGAGTTGGGGTACGGGAGGGAGGCGGCGGCCAGTGGTTAGGGCGGTGGAGCGGAGGGTGAGGGATTTGACTTTGGAGAGGAGGATTTTTTGGGAGCCGAGGGCGAGGACGGAAGGGAGGGGAAGGAGGAGGGTCGTGGGGAGGAGGAGGAAGGGGAGGAGGTGCATGTTTGGGTTGTGGTTCGCAGGGCAGGTTGTTGTCAGACAGAAAGGAATTTTGTTTGGATGTGTCGCTGGACACGAGAGGGTGTTTTTTCTTCTTCTCGTCTACATAGATGATGTGCTGTAGTGGCTTGTCGGTGAGGACAACTGGTCGCTCGTAGGAAACTTGATTGTTCTAGAATGACAGAATGAATGTGGCGACGTGAGGTTTGGGCAGCTTATGTCAGCGTTGAAGATCTAAGGTGCCCTGCACGAGACTCAATCGCATGCCTGCTTTGCGACAATATCCTGACCTCCCCGACAATCTCTCTTCAACCCACGGAATCTCTCTCTTGCGAGGTACGACTCGGCTCGACATACTCTGACAACCTCCACGCGCCGCCACCATGGGGAAAGCAGAAGTCGGCAGCACGAAATATGTCGCCAACAAAATGAAAGCCAAAGGTCTGCAGCGCCTCCGCTGGTACTGCCAAATCTGCGAGAAGCAATGCCGCGACGAAAACGGCTTCAAACAACACACCATGTCCGAAGGCCACGTCCGCGCCATGCTGCAAGTCGGCGAAGACCCACGGAAGTTCATCAACGACTACAGCAATCAGTTCCAAAGGGATTTTCTCCAACTCCTGCGAACGGCGCATGGAGAGAAGAAAGTGCACATGAACCACTTTTACCAGGAGTACATTCGCGACAAAGAGCATGTGCATATGAACTCGACCAAGTGGCCGAGTCTGACGGAGTTTGCGAAACATTTGGGACGGGAGGGGATTTGTCGGGTGGAGGAGGGGGATAAAGGGTTGGAGATTCAGTGGATTGATGATAGTGCCGAGGCGATTCGGAGGAGAGAGGATATCGCGAAGAAGGAGAGGTTGATGAAGGGCGACGAGGATGTGGAGAGTAGACTGCTGGCGCAGCAGATCAAGAGGGCGAAACAAGCGGAGGCGGCGAGGGTGGCGGCGACACGGACGCAAGCAGCGAAGGAGTCAGCAGAGGAGACGTCTGGTCAGGCTGCTGCGCCATTGGAGCCGATCAAGGTATCGTTGAGTTTGAAAGCGAAAGCACCGGCAAAGCCCACGGCACAGACGGGGGAGCCTGCGGAGGGAGCTGCTGTTGCGATCGAGACGTTCTCTTCGACGGATCCACCGGTTGAGAAACCCGTGGAATCGGCAGAGAAGTCCGAGAAGGCAGAGGAGGAGTCAACGACAGATACGGCAGAGCAGATCGCTGCAGCTCCGGCAAAGGTGTCCCTTTCACTGGCGAAGAAAGGAAAGCCCGTCAACCCCCTCGCGAAGAAGAATCCCTTCGCAAAGAAGAAGGAGGTCTTTGCGCCGGAGCCGGAGAAGAAGATGAGCAATCTCGAGCGAATCATGAAGGAGGACCTGGAGCGGAAACGATTGGCCGAGGAGCGTGGACGTGGTGGCGGGAAACGGCAGAGGTTGGGATGATGAGAGCGGAGTGGGTTTATTTGCATGGCTTGGTAGGATTTTGGATTTAGCGACGGCGTTGGGGAGTGCGAATGCCTGCTTCCAAGGCCATTGAACGATTGTCACGACGGACATGGAGAGACAGAACATTTTTACGAGAGAATGTGGTTGCTGATCATGGCATACTAGTTGCCAGTTGATCGAATTCTTCAGAGACATTGCTGCACCACAATACAATGCAGTGCTCACCGCTTCGTTCCAGCCGTGGTACTCTCTGACAGCCCACGCCTCGTTCCAGACCACAATACTTCCAGTCCACATAGTCCCACCTTACGCTCTCCGACCTGCTCTCGGCTTCGGAAACTCCAGCGGCAACTTCAACTTCGCCATCCTCGTCACCTTCGCCTGCGCCTTGCCAATGTTCAACCTCGTCCGCTCCGTCTCAGTCGGAGCTGCGACCTTGCAACCCAGCTCCAAGAAGTACTGTGAGATAGCCTTCGTCTCCAGCTTCAAGTCGTCCTTCAGGAGGCTCGTGTCCGTGACCCAATCGTCGATGTACAGACTCAGCGCGCAGCAGTGGGTGTACAGGTTATCCAGATGCCACTTCGCCAACTCGCTCCCCGACTCGTTGGTGAAGCGCTTTCGGACCGATTCGACCAAGGCAGGCGGCCAGCCCTCGAGCTTCTTTGCGAGGTTGTCTCTCTTGGGCACTTTCTTCGCGGATGCACGGCCACCAGATGTGCATGCATCGTGAAATTCAAGGAGGAGGGTGAGGTAGCGTAGAGCAGAGATCTTCGATGTGTCGCCAAGTTTGAGAATCGGTTTGAATTTGAATGCCGGAACTCGATGCTTGAAGTCGATGTTTTCGTCCGCACGCATCTTTTCCAGCCAGTCTTTGATAGGCACGAGGCGGAGGTCGTTGGCGGGGATGAGTGTTTTCAGTGGGTAGACTTCCTCTACACTCGAGGCCGCCATGTTGGGTTTTGGTATGGGTTTTGCTGCGAGCAGAGCGTCTGCATCTTGCTCCTGTTTTTGAGCCGTGGTACCGGCTGTAGCGTCTGCGACATTGTCCAGAATGGCGGACTGGACGTCTGTGACTTTTCCTTTGCCTTTGGTGTCGTTTGGATTCGTGATGGCGTTCTCCGTCTTCGACGCAATGGCCTTCTTCGCCTTCTTCGTGCCGAACTCCCTCCCTAGCGCTTCGCGTTGTCGAGCGTAGCTGAGCTTGTCCTGGTCTTCATCGACGGCCTCGGATCGTAGTGCGCTGCGGAGGTTGAGGTGATACGCTGGAGTAACTTCCAGCTTCTTCGCTTCCGGGTCAAATACGGCAATGTAGTGTGAGAGATGTTGGTCGAGGGAGCTTGGAGCTGCGGTGTAGTCGAGTCGAGGGTGCTCAGAGGATTGAAAGAGGACTTCGTGGGTTCTCGGTGTGACATCTTTGCCGGCGTGCTTCGCTGAGACTGGTTTCATGTATGCTTTGAATGCAACTTTTGGTGCGTTCACTCCAGGCGCCGAGAGCAGCACTGGATGTAGGCCGTTCTCGTCGTTGTACGATACTGCGATGGTTCCGTCCACGGCGACCTTCTTGCTGGGTGTGTCCACGCCATTGGACTGTCTCTTTCGCTTCTTGTTCTCCTTTTCCGTCATGTTCGATTCCTGCCGTCTCTCAATGTCCCTCTCTTTCAGTAAGATCGTTGTCGCAAGAAAGAAGGTCACATGTTAAAAAGTTTGAAGCTCGATTGGGGAAGTGCGTAGCGTGGTCCGCTAGAACTAGACTTTCTGGCGGCCCGCCGAATCCATGAAAGTGGACGTCACATTGAACCGCGAGCTCTCCACTCAAAAACATGGCAGTAACGTGCGTGCGACATGGACGGAGAAGGCTCCTCGTTCCCCACCATCACGATGGCAATAAATCCTGCTCGATGGTGGCGTTGAATGATCCAGTCTCTGCTCAAAATTGACCAAAGTGCTCTCCATTCCGCATCACACCCACCCTGCCCGCGGGCTCCATCACCACGTCTTCCTCCATCTCATCTTCTGGCAGAGATCGCAGCACTCCACGAAAGCTCGAAGTCCGACCAGGAACCCACCCGAATCGATTCGATATCATCCGCGAGACGTCACGATCTCCCGTCCGTCTTACAGCTTTCGCCATGGCAGATCAGCTCAAGAACGCGTCATCAGGCGTGCAGGACAAGGCAAAGAGCGCCACGAAAGATACTCCCGTGAGCGGCGTGCAAGAGAAGATTCAGAGCGGGACGAATGGTCTCCTAAACTCCATCAATTCCATGGCATCGACCGTGGCAGCCAAGGGACAAGCTCTGGTCGACAGGATATTCCCGCCTGAGAAGCGAGCGGCCTTTCTCGCCCAGCTGCAATCCTTCATGCTGGCCAACCCCAAACTCTCCGTAGGGACTTTCAACATGCTAAGGTTCTGCATATGACTGACCATAGTCTCTCCATCAGGCATTTCTAGGCATGAACCTTCTCCTCACAGGCGTCCCTCTCGGCCTGTTCATCCTCTTCAGCATATCCGTCTTCATCTTCGCTCTCGTCGTTGCCTTGATCGTTGCTTTGATCGGCGCTGTACTCTTCACCCTGTTCTGTGTTGGTATAGCACTACTCATCGTGCTACCTACCATCATGTTCACGACATTCGCCGCGACGTTCCTGTTCTTATGGGGTCTCGGAGGCTACTACATCCTTCGATGGGCCAACGGCGACTCTCGTGGCAGTGAGAATGGTCAGGCCAGCGAAGGCAATGCCATCGGCGATAAGCTGAACTCGTTGACGGGAGGGAGACTGACTGGCTTCATGGAAGACGCCAGAGGCCAGAATGCGAAGAAGGGTATCGAGGGATACAATGATCGCTTCACGAAACCTGCTGGCGAGAAAGAAGGTAACTCGACAGCGACGACTACGGGCTCGAACGCGAAGTCTGGGGCGAATACACACGTGGGTGCCATTACCACGAAAACGAAGGATGCTACTTCGGGAGGTAAAGCTAACGTTGAGGGTGCAGTGAACGTGACTAAAGGTGGCTTGGGAGGCGTGAGTGGATTGAAGTTGTGATGATGATTCATCCGGCGCAAGGACGGTGAAAACGAGGCTCGCCGCTGTGGAGGAACCATTTACATGGCGAACGGAACAATAACGGAAACGAAATGTGACAGTCTGTATGGATCGCAATCGTCGCCAACACCTTGTTAAAGTCTATCGGGTGGGAAGCTCAGAGCAAGGCGAATCTGCTTCCTCTGGCGGGTATACACTCAATTGTGCCCCCGATAAAGGATCAGTTATAGTGAATGCACATGATGTCGCGAAGTTTGTTGACTTAAAGTGAGAGCACATGCAGGAGCTGTTTGATCTCCCACATATCAACAAGTGCATTCATACCACCAACGCCTCGCTAATCGACTCGAAACCCCACCCAACACCACTCTCACATCATCACTCTCACGAGCCTGCCTTGATTCCAGGGGAAGCATGCTCATGGCTCGCCTCCCGTATAGTTCTCATCCTCAGACTCCCAGCATCCCTGGCGCTACTCTCAGCCGCTCTATGCCGACTCTGCTCTTTCCTCCTCGCCCGATCATCCGCCTCCCGCATTGCCTCTCCAGCCGCCTCAAGCTCAGTCATCTCATCCTTCCTCTTCGCAGGTCCGGCTTTCGTGTTACCAGCATGCTGCGCCGCCCAGTCCCTCGTCCTCTGCTCCGCTGTCGTCTGCGACGAGCTCCTGAACTGCGAAGCTGTCGCATCGGGTGTACCGGCAGGAGGTGGGTTATTAGACCTCTCGTTCTTCGTCACATGTATTGACGTGGGCGCGGGAGACTTGGAACTGCCATCCATTTGACTCGACCCAGGCCCATCATCCACTACCGTCTCATCATCGCCGCCACCGCGCGTGTTCTTCTTCCTAGGCCACAGTGATGGCAGAACAATTTGCTGGAATCGTGGCTCTACGCATCGTTCGTCGAACCATTGGTGTATTCTTCCTTCTACCAGCTGGGCGATTTTGGGGACGTCCTGGAGTCGACTTCGGCTACCAATGAGTGAGTGAACGCTTAGGTCCAGTCGGTAGTCGTCGAGGAATGTGAAGGTCAAAGTGGTTGGGTTCTGCCCTGTCGGATTGAGAGGATGGCCCTCTGTCGTTTTTGGCTGGCCTGCAGGTGCGGCACCTGCATCCGCAGCACCTGGATACGCATCCTCTGAGCTCGGCGAGAAGCTCAAGCTCAACGTCCCCGAGAACCTCACCACGCTCACTGCAAGCGCTACCGGCAGCACCATGACGAAAGGCTTCGGATAGTTCAACACCAGCTTCGTCTCAATTCCCAATGTGACCACATCCGACAGATCAACATCCATTCTCGCTTGTAGTCGCTCCCCTCTTTGTCCCGTCAACTCTTTCAACGGTGTTCCATTCTCGTCCACTGGTATCACTCGGCAATTGCTGAAGATCGGAAATTCGTCCCCAAGACTGATCTCCGTTACCCGGATGTCATCCACAAAGCTTGGCTTCCCAGGTCCATTCAACACCGCTGTCAGACTGCTCAGCACTGCCTCATCCTCCAGAGCATCCGCTCGAAGTTGTGCGATCGTCTGCGCGATCAACACATTGAACCAATCCAAACTTTCCGGTTGATGTCCATAGACATTGTAATACGTTTTCTCCAAGATCTTCTGTACAGTCAGACCTCCATCCGCGCGGGGTTTCAGAACTGAAGTGGCGAGGTTCGGTCGCGGACGCAGAGCTGTCGAAAGGGCCCGCTGACGAGTATGCGAGAGGGTTCGTTGGCGGCGTGTCGCGGCGCGAGCAGAGGCTCGCTCGTCTGCCGAGGGGGCGTCGCCGAAGATGAAGAATTTGATGAAGATGAACAGGATGAGGGCGAGGGTGAGTTGGCCGAGTAGGAAACCCCAGGCAAAGGATCCAGAGGATGGAGCAGGGTATGGATTGCCTTGTGATTGTTAGCTTGGGGCTGAGTGGTGGTCTGGAAGAGTTCGCGTTACCTTGGTAGGCTTGGGATTTCGCCTTGGACATGGTTTTCACGCAGCTTCCAGCGCTGCTAAGAGGAAGAAGTGAACCAAGATCGGGAGTGTAGAGAGTGTGAAAGGTACTTTGATTATTGCTTCTTACTTCAAGCCCCGCTTAAAGTGAAGTCCAAATTTACAGTTCGCGTTCAAGCATTGATGCGTCATTTAGGGGAGACTCGGCGCTCAATTGAAGCGAATGCCCCAGATCGTCAGCAGGGTTGCTTTGAATGTGCCCCGAAGCTCCAAACAGCTCAAGACGAGACAAGCAATCGCGACGTCCTCGCGCCGAGCATGGTCAGCATATGAACGCCATGGATCTTGGAGAAGATGGAGCCAGGACGACCACACGTACGTCACGGCCACGTACATGCGTGAATAGCCCATGTCCGACTCACTCCGCCTAGTACTCGAGAACAACCCCAAGCTGCGACTGCCATCCACCACGGATCCTCCAGGCGACGCGAATCCGACTGTACAAAAGGCATGGTTGATATTCGGTGCTACCGGCCATATCGGGCGATCGCTCGTCAAGGCGGCGCTGAGCCACGGCGACAATGTCACGGCTGTGGGTAGAACGATGGAGAATAGCGTGGAGCAGATGCAAGGCTGGCATAAACGATGTCTCGGGCTTTTGTGTGATGTAAGAGTGAGGAACACCGTCGAAGACGTGATACAGCGAAGCATCAAGCGGTGGGGTAAGATCGACATCATCGTGAAGTAAGTGGACGTGTTGTCATCGAGGCTGCGGCACGGCGTTAATGCTGGTACAGCTGCACTGGATATGGAGTCATTGGAGCATGCGAAGACCAAGACGACTCCGATCTACGCTCTCAGTTCGAGACGAACTTTATGGGAACCCTTAACATCCTCCAGCTTTCGCTTCCTCATCTGAGAGAGCAAGCAGCGAGGCGCAAGCCCAATGAGAACGCCGGGCGATACATCATCTTTTCTTCAACATCTGGTGCGCTTGGAGTTCCCGGTCTTGGGCCCTATTGCGCTACCAAATATGCCACGGAAGGCCTGATCGAGAGCATGCTGTACGAGATCGATGCTTTTGGCATCAAGGCTACACTTGTTGAACCCGGCCACATGCGCCTGGACGAACCCACGGGCCTGGACGACAAGGCTTTTGATGGCGGACTTACTAATGGAAACAGCGTCAAGATCCAGAAGTATGGACATTTCCTCGTCAAAACTCCTTCGGCGCCGTACAATACTCCGACCGCTCCAGCAAACCATGCGAGGAGAATTGTCCAGTGGCTATCAGATCGTCAGCCAACAAGCGCTGTCAAGTCTGCGGAACTGGTCTGGCAGTTAGGTCACTGCAGGTACCCGCCATTGAGATTACTACTTGGCACGTATGCCATCGAAAGCGTACGGGATCGACTGCGGAGTGTGATCGAGGAGATCGAAGACTGGAAGCATCTGCATTTCCCGACTGGAGAGGACGATGGTAAGGCCAAGGAGAAGGTCGGCGACAACGACGACGACATGGATGATGCTATGGATCTTGCAGAAGATGGAGGCACAGACGTCAAAGACGAGGACGAGGAGGGCTGAGACAGATCTCTTCATGACGGAAACGACTGACCACTATGGTTTGACCCCGCCCAAGCCTTCAGACTCATATTCCTCGCCGTTGAATGTTCACCTCCGATATATCCCGCGCCACGAGCACACCGGTGGCTGCAACATACCCTCTCTGGAGCATGGCGCGTCGAACAATATCCATAACCCTAAGATGCGGCTCTTGTGGCACAAACCACGGCGTTCCAAGCGGCCACAGCCTGTATTCCAGGAAGATGCTCACGGGCTCTCCAGTGATCGCTTGAATCATCTCCTGGATGTCGGCAATAGTCGTGGATCCGTCGACGATCGCCGGGAACTCGGTGTCGTCGATCAAGCGGACGGTCACTCTGCCGGAATCCTCTGCCGTGTGAAGGGGCGGTTCGTTAGTTGCACTGAGCTCGGGAAGTGATGGCCCAATGCTCAGACGGCCTTGTCGGCGAGATTGTCGAATTTCTCGAAGGCGTAGCATTTCCTCGAATCCACATCTGCCACACCAGGCGTACGGATTGCTCTGGCAAGTGTGGTCAGTTTGGTTGTTCATGATGTCGACGCCGAAGTGTGCTGGATGGTTTGGTTGATGGATAGACTACGAGGGCCCAACAGGCGTTTTATATTGCCCTGGTCGTCGTGCTTTGCGCTCTCGGATCAAGATTTGATCGGCTAGATTTCATTCACACATTGGACATCGGGAGATCGCATCTCGATGTCAGCAGGCTCGTTTGTCTGGATCATCTGAACGCTGATGCTGTGGATCTGGTGTTTCGCTCGATCATCGAACAAGGCACTGTCTTGCAGACGCCCGCTCAAACACGCCAATAACCAGTGAATGTAACCCTGAGCTGAGATGCAATGTGTCGTGCTGGGTGGCACCATTCACGCCATGCGCAGGTCACAGAACTAGCCATCACATACAGCGTCGCCAATCCCAGCTCGCATCATGGAATGGTCTATCACCATTGCGGACAGTACATTAACGCAATGCCAGATCGCTACGTACACCCTCTCTTTCCGGATCGCTCCATCTTTCCACAAACATCATCCGCGTGGATATCACTTCGCCCAGATCTGAAAAACAATCCCCTCATCGCTGCTATGGCCAACACGCCAGACAAACTACCAGATCTCGCCCACATGACTCTCGAAGATCGCTCCCAACAGCTTCGATGGGCCGATGGAGCAAACACGCCTACCGACTTGGAGTTGACAGCGAGCGATCAAGCCGAGCAGAACCTCGCAACACTCAAACTCGCGATCCATCGAGCCGACATTGCCAAAGCTCAGTCCGAACGTGAGGCCGGTGTTCTGGAGGAAAGCGGCTTGCAAAGGCCTGCCTCACCGCCGATGAACATCTTCTATCCTGGGTGTCTGCCGCTTTTGATGGGCGAGGTGGGATCGTGCTATTGGCGGGACTGTGATGTCGAGTGGATTCAGCGGAGACGCTGCGATGAGGACGTGGAGATCTGTCCAGGTTCGTGCGAGAGCACGCTCAACACTGAAACATGTTCCTGTACGCACCTGGAACACATCGAAGATGAAGCCGAAGATGACGCGGAATCTGTGCCACCGCCAGAATGGGCGACTTAGCAGTGCAGACGTACGATGAGTCGATTACTGCGGCCGTGATATGTCAATAGCGACCAAATAGATGTTCTCACACCCGAGCTTCGATACGCTATACAAAGTATGCCCATGCGCTCAAGTATCCAAATAGTCGCCCTCGCCAACGAATAACACGCGCTTTTGGGTATCATCAAACAAAGTCGCTCCAATAAAATGCCGCTTCAACACGCCCGCGCCCTTGCCATGATCCAAGCAATCTTCAAGAACTCTCCAATCGTACACCTCCACTCGCTCCCTGAACTGCCCATTGTTCAACTTCATGACCTGCCTGACCAACGCTCTGACCTGCTCGACTCGGTTTCCTTCCACCAGCGCGATCTTTCGCATCCCCGAGTATGACTGGCTTTCTGACACAATCTCTGTAAGTCGTGGGTGCGCAAACGAATCTCGATCCCAGTACCCGAAGTCTCTTGCGATAGTGACATCGTGCGAGGCCAACAAGTCCTCGGTGATGTACGGAGTGTGCGCAATGCAGGGCGCCAGTACGACGACCGCGTTGTTGAAGGCGCAGTTACTCGATTCACATTTCACTTTCGGTGCGATATCGACGCCCTGCTCGAGCTTGCGACTTGGTCGGACCCAAGACATCATCTTGCGCTTGATATCGGCGAACGTCTTTGAGCTGCGATTGATCTTTACAACTGATGGACTTGCTGGTATATTCGTAGTCACAGTGATCTCGGCAAGCGGAGCTTGTGACGTCTTAGGTTCTTGTGAGCGCAGTGGAAGCTCAGAGAGCGTGCGCTGCCTCTTCGCATTTGGACGCCGGGCTTCATGCTCGTCTTCGCTACGCCTCTTGCCGAGAGCAGGTTTCAGAGGGAACTTTCGAGCGACGCCATTCAGTGAGCTTGGAAGGTTTGAAGAAGTCGGACCATCCTCAGCGCGACTTGAGCTACTATCTTTGACGGCAGCCGGCTCAGGGGGACTGGTTGCTGGTGTCGAGGCGGCGACCGGCGAACGCTTGGGCGTGACTGTCGTCGTGCGCCGCCTGGGCGAAATCGTGTTTTGCTTTTCGACCTTCTTCTTGCAAGTAGCCTCGAGCTTGTCTAGCCAACGCGCCGTCTCCTGAGTTTCGGAGTCTGGTGCCTCTCGTGCAGCCTTCCCATGTTGCTGCAGTTCTTGAAAAGTGACGCAGTCAAGCCAAGTGCGATCTTCGTGTAGCTTCTTGACTCTCGGATGACGCAGCATGAGAAAGTCGCAGTCTGAAGGCTTTACAAAGCCGCTGCCAAGTACCTCGAAGACGAGAGGCTGCTCGAAGACCACCGACATCTTTAAAGGGGATGCCGACATCACTTCGAACTTCCTCAGCGATTGATCTGTCGTATATACTTGCTCCGAGAGTCGTCCTAGAACGTTGGCCGTTTCAAGCACAGCTTTCGGAATGCAGGCTTCTTGGTCGATGGTGCCGACGTACTTGAAGATAGGTTTCGCGTCAAGTCGTTGAACATCTTCCTTGTTCACCAAGCAGCCGAGATAGAAAGTAGTCCATCTGATGAGTCGACTGGCATTGACAGGTTGCTGCGCTGCATGGTAGCTCGCGCCAATGACGGCAAAATCCTCTTCGTCTCCAAGACCTGAAATGTAGTCCTTCTTGACCTTGATGAAACTCTTTTTGTAATCATCGTTGCTGCCGTCCAGAGAGAAGTAAGGAACCTCGCAAGGCTTGAGGATCAAGCCTTCGCAGCGATGAGCTATTGACATTCCGAACTGATCCATTAACGACTTCTTGGCTCTTGCAGAACCGTCGAAGTTGACCACTTTCCATTCCGCAGCCATGACTCGGCCTGGGATCTTTTGATAGGCCTCACGCAGCCAGATTCGCCGCTCGTCCACGGGCTTGTTCATGACAATCTCGTCATCCAAGAGAAGGAGATCAAAGAATACGATGGCGAGATGCTCGTGAGCGTGTCTCTGAGAGTCTTTCTCCGTACCGAGGGGAACCCCGGAACGTGTGACGTATTTCCTGATGGTCTCGAATGGGAGTACGCGCTTCTCTTTGTTGGAGTATACGACGAGTTCTCCAAGTAATATAGCTTGCTTCTTGAACCTGCAGTCAGATCTGCCGAGGCGAAGGGTCTCGACCAGAGTCCGATGAATACCTCTGCGATCCGAAGTAGAATCCTTTCCACTCTTTGAGAAGATTTGAATGCACTCCGCCGGTACGGATGATCTCGAGAGATCGACGTGTACCTCGCAATACTCGCCATCGTACTTGCGCTCCAGAGTCCACTTCTTGCCTTTCAGCATTGTGTCAAGACAGTAGTCAATTCCGCGAGCTTTGTGGAAGGTAGGCCGGCCGACCTTGGTGCCGACTCTTGGGCGGATCTTTGAGCTTGCGGCTTCTCGTAATAGTCGCTGAGATCGAGGATCCGGATGACTGTGATATTCGGCCAATTCGCCTTTCAGAAGAGATACCGCAGCCTCGAAATTTCTCTGAAACCGTAGGAGATCCGGTAAAAGGAAGTGGAAGTTCTTCAAAATCAATGCTTCATCGATGCAGAGAGGCTTGAACTTCTTGAGGATCAATCGACAGAGCCACTTGCCTTCCTGAGGACCGACGCGTTTCAAGATATAACCCAACGTCGTATCACGTAGTTCCGACGATCCTGGTGGCAGTCGTGGGACGGACGGATCGGAAAATCGACACTGTCCAGCTAACAGCCCGAGCATGTCATCGACCTCTCCCAGATTGACCGCGGCCTTCCCCTTCGCGGCCTCCTGACCTCCAGCTTTCAGGACCCTTTCAAGGCATTCGGCCAAATCGCCAGATCTAGGTCGTTTGTAGGCCTCGAGATCAGGTCGTCGGCTTGCGCCCAGACCCAAAGCTCTGCCCAATATACGACATAGGGACTGCTCCTGGATACCATAGACTCGGTCGGTCCTTCGTTCCGGTAAAAGTGCAGAAAGTAATGCTGTCGATCCCAGAACATCAAGCTCGTTGATGTGCCGCCGATGCGACTTGAACCAACTTTCAACAAGTTCCCGGTTTCTGACCGTCTTCTGAGGCGGAAGCAATGCTGGGTGGTGGAGTTCGACATCCTCGAGTCGTTGTAGCAGAGTGCAAATCTCCGAGAAGGAGAAAGACATGTTCTTCAAAAGCAATATGGGCGTAAAATAGCCGGATGCGATGCAATGTTGTTTGTCGAGCAGTGGATTGCGCAGTCATGGTAGACATGCACACCAACGGCCGCGCTTCTGACAAACACATGTGACGGCAAGAGAAGTTAATGATATGATATGCGGAAGTGAGTGAGAGATGGAAGTTACGCGCCTTGACGCGAGGACAAGGAAAGTGGGGAGCTTTGTCTAAAGTGCCAAATTGCCACAAACTCACGTGACATCGCTTTATTGCAGCTATTTATTGCACGCTCCTTGGCTCTGAGATGACACGGATATCCTAGGTTTTCATTTGCGAATACATTTGGAATGCCCAGACTGCGCTACGTCGCCTACAGACACAGCGTTGCGCATCCCGCCAACGTCGCAAGTTGCGACCGAGTTTCGGAATCCCATTTCCAGAAGGTAAAATGGGATATGGCTTCTGCAAGACTCGCTGGCTGCAGTCAACCGTGCCTCGCAAGCCGAGTAGTATCTTGCGAGGCCGTCGGTACCCGTTCGCGATTGCCGGTTCATCCGTGGACCAGCTTGTGAGTCCAGCTAGGCCGTCCGGCTTCATGATGTTGTCATGACTGGCCAATCACTCCCATCACCGATCGATCCGAGAAAATGGCGAGGGAATCAGCTCAACCTCTCTTCGCATTCTTGAACAAGTCCAGAAGTGCGTTCTGCTGGGGCGGAGGAGCCGCTTGGTGTTGCATTTGGGAGGACTCCGGCCCACCAAAGTGCTGGCTTTGTGCGTATTCGTATGGTCCCTGAGAACCGCTGACGCCGTGCGGCTGGAGCAGTGGTTGAACCTGGCCTCCAGGCTGCATCGGCGGCTTTGCGAACAGCGTAGCAAGATCTATTTGCTGGCCGGCGAGCTGCTGACGAGGTACCGTAGGCTCCTGAAACATTTCTGGTCCATTGTCGCTCTCCTGTCTCTGCGACTCATAGTCGCCATACTGCCCCTGTTGACTCTCCGCGTCCGCCATATCCTGCTCTGCCCTGACAGCACAATCCATGATCGTCTTCGCGATCACCTCCCTCGTGTCCGGGACGCTGTCTCCATCCGAGAATATCCAGATACCATAGATATGTGGTGTCCCGTCTTCGCCAACAATTTGCACAATGACATATTCCTCTGTGATCTCAATGTTCTCCGTGCTGACAATGTCCAACTGAAAGTTCTCCGGGTTCTTCCTGTTCAAGATGACCACCCTATATCGCGGGTACAATGCTCCACTAAGCTGGCAGACGAAAAGCGATCCTTGTGTCTCGCATTTTTCCCATCCTTGCGTCTCTGGTGAGAAGATGTATAGCACCGCGAAAGGTGCGACCGCGATGATGCCCTCGATCTCCGGACACCAGCGACGCAAGACAAGCAGGTTGAGCTCAGTATTGGATCGTACGGGCGGCGGTGGGACCACCGGCTGGCTGTCCGTATAGTTTGCGGTATCGGTCTCATAGTCGGACTGATTCACAGTGGTCGGTTGTGGTTGAAGTTGCGCATTGCGCGCGGTCTTTCGCTTCGGAGGCATGTCGCGTGACTATGCTGGTCATGTCCGATTGTAGCTTTCGCAATCGGTCGTTCCTCGCACAAGACTCAGGTAGTCCATGAAGAATAGCAAGAAGCAATGTACGTTGGTTCTGAATGTTGTCAAGGACGAAGCGGGCGCTCTCACATGAAGATTGGAGCTCCTCTCAGGGTCCTGCTGCGAACAACTACGGACGACTGGTAGCGACACTAATGTTAATAATAGTCTAAATTATTTTTACCTTAGAGTTGTAAATT
>AFIY01001362.1:0-18068 GCA_000223825.2 Zymoseptoria passerinii SP63 | reverse complement strand
TTAGTAACGTCTTAGTAAAAAAGGAGAAGGAAATGTTTAGTAAGATAAGATAAGATGAGGCAGCATGCTTGCTGCATTTCAAATTACCCTAATGCCACTGGCGAGAATGTCGGAAAGCTACAGATTGACGCAGTAGGCGATATTGATGACCTCCTAAACTACTGCGTGAACGAGACCACGAGATATACGGCGCTGCTTGCATACTTCGCCCAAACGCCGGAGAATGTTGCAATAATCCAAGAGGTCGTGCAGTTAAGACTGAAGTCTGCTCAGCTCCTGAATTATACTAATTGGGCCGACTACACGTAAGTTCTTTGCTTGGATACCTGTGAAAAGATCGTTCTCTGACATTTGTGCAGCAATTCCTTCAGCATGGCCGGGTCTTAAAAAAAAAAGTGACCGACCTCCTTACGGACCTACGATCGCACGTCAGTCCACTTGGCCAGAGTGAGCAGGAAGATCATGATAGACTCAAGGCAAACGACACAGAGATCGTGAGTGCTATTGGCGACGAGAACGTACTCTACAGATGGGACCGGTAAGTGCTCCGTGTCCTGTACTTCGTGTGGCTAGCCCACTATTGTCTGCAGACTCGACCGTACAGACCAAAGACTTGGATAGCTTTTCTCTGAGGTGCTACGACTGACGGAGTTACAGAGGCTACTACGAGACCCTCCGTGACGAGGCCGCCAACGTTGATTACGACTTGTACGAAGAATACTTCCCCGCAAATGTGACAGTGCCTGCAATACTCGAGTTCTACGGTGAGATCTACGGCATCCGTTTCGATAGGATCCAGGGTCAGGACGCCGACGA
Organism: Zymoseptoria passerinii SP63; assembly: GCA_000223825.2. Taxonomy (NCBI): domain Eukaryota; kingdom Fungi; phylum Ascomycota; class Dothideomycetes; order Mycosphaerellales; family Mycosphaerellaceae; genus Zymoseptoria; species Zymoseptoria passerinii. Next base: position 17,252 of record AFIY01001362.1, on the reverse strand, counting down.
GACGACCCCTACTGGAAACGCCAGTGATCTAGTGTGGCACCCGGACGTGCAACTTTTTGCTGTCTGGAACAAACAGGAATACCCCGATGCGTGTGGGGAAACCGATGCCTTCGTCGGCTACCTTTATCTTGACCTATTCACTCGGCCCGGTGTCAAAACTCCTGGCTCTGGGGGAATGTCTGGCCTAATCGACGGATTTGTCAAGACCAACGGCTGCAGAGTGTATCCGGCGGCGGTCGCAATCACTGGTAATATCAAATCCGAGGACGAAGATCGCACGCCGTCCTTCATTTCAGACCTAACTATGCTTTTACACGAACTTGGCCACTGCATGCACCACCTGATGTCGAGGACCACCTATGCCCGGACCTTTGGAACCGATGACGATGCAGTTCCTCTTGATTTTGTCGAGCTGCCAGCCTTGCTCATGGAGAATTTCGTCACGCAGCCAGCAGCTCCGAAGCGGATCTCATACCATTGGTCACATTTTTCATCGCAGGCCGCTGCTACGTGGAGAAAAACGCAGGGCGACGATGCGACAATTGCGCTGCCTCCAGTGACATTGCCAGGCGACCTCATCACCCAAAATTTGCACCTCGATCAGGAGGAAGTTGTTGGCGCATCGCGCTAACTGCAAATAGAAGCGCTTTACAGCGGTTAACCGATGCGGAAGGCTCCCGCAAGGATTATTTCCTGTACTATACGCAGCATTCTTCTTTCTCTGACATCTTCGCTATACAACCTAGCAAAACAAGATTCTTACCGCAAACAATGCTAAGAAATTGTGCTCTATAATTTGGCCTATTCAGAACGTTTCTAGAACGCTTCGTCGTCGAGTAACAAGATCGGTACAATAGAGCAGAGTAAGTGCCAAGCTACGCTAACAACTTCCTCCTGACCCAACTTCGTCCCTGCACACGTTATGCATGGTGCACAAGCCCGAAGAGTATTCGATTGCTACAACTTCTCCCCTACAGCCCTCCTGATGAATCCAACCAAAAATTCGGGCCTGCTCAAGAAGGGCATATGCCCAGCACCGATAGTCTCCACGTCGCCATGCGTCTCTAGTCGCCCTGCCATCTCTTCCTGCAAGGCCAAAGGGACTACGCCGTCGCTCTCACATATCAGGTACGAGCACGGAATGTGCTTCCAGGCGGCGTGGTCGGATTTCCTCGCTCTCGTACTCTTAGCACTCGGCTTCAATTTGGCTGCAAGGTCCAGACCGTCGATGTCATTGCCAAAAGTCTCTGGAATCCGAGCACGATCCGGTATATCCCACGTTCCATGGTCGACCACCCAGTCTCTTGCTCCCACAAGGTCCGACACCGATTGGCCAAGATCTGTCAGTACACCTGCGATGTACACCATCCTGACCACTCCACCACGCTTCCCGAGATCAAATCGATCGGTTTTAGTGAGGCCGCAAACCGCATCGCCAGCCGACGCAGCTCCTGCATCGTGAGCAACAACGACGATATCCTCTCCACGGTCAGCACAGTGTCGAATTGTGGCAGCAATGATGCTAATATCTTCAGTGCCCCGCTTGCACAGGGCTTTGCTTCCGGTTGATAGAAGGAAAACGGTGCGTACACGATATCCGGCTTGCTCGAGGCGGAGTGTGAGAGGATCATAGGTACTTTGAGGACACCAGGTCTCTGGAACGATGACGATGGTGGGTTTTCGCGACATGTGTCCGCTCGATCAAGTCCACCTTCGCTTCTGTATATGCTTCGATAAAGTCGAGCCGAACAGTGTTTGATGAACGTAGGCTTCCTTTCAATCTTTCATGGCATGGAGCGAAGTGCCAGTGTGGGCACAGATAAAGCCATGGTGGTGGCTGGCGTCGACTGGTCCTACTCGCTACCCTCATCGGGCATCATCCCAAGATTCGGCCGTGCGTAGCCGATCAACGATCTTTCTTCAGCCCTGTTACTCAGAGAATCTTGGCTTACTACCCAAAGGTAACGGTGGAGGTGCCAGACCTGGTCCCGAGCTCGCCGAAGCAGCTCCTGGCTGCTGAGGTGCCGCTAGACCAGATCTCTTTGGTGGAGGCGGCGGTGGCTTCTTCTGTGCTGCGGCTGCGATGCCCGAAAATGCATTCTGGGCGGTCTGCGCATGTGATGGCGACGAGGTCACATTCGCGTTACCAGTGTTCATCTTCGAGAATCGCTGTTGCAGTTCTCCCAGCTGGCCAACTTGCTGGCCAAGCCCTCCCGCGGATTGCGAAGAGCCTGTGCTTTGATTGTCCGCATTCGAATTTTGGTATCGCTGGTGCAACGCTCCGACCTGGCTTATCTGCTGACCATAGTCCCTCGCAGGCTGCGCAGAGCCTCCTGCAGCGGAGTTTGCGGAGGTAGGGTTGTTGTATCGCTGATGAAGTGCTCCTATCTGGCCAATCTGCTGACTGTAATCTTTTGCAGGTTGTGCAGTCGACTCTTGGGTCGTTGCACTGCTTCCTCCACCAATTCCAAAGCCAGCCACAGATACACCAGCTTGACCCAGCCTAGTGGCCGCAAATTGGTTGATCATGCCGGCTTGCCGCGGAGCTACGGCAGGAGGTGAGGGCGTTTGCATAATAGGCTGACTGATCGCCTCCTGGTAGGCAGGAGGAGGTGCAGGAGTATGTTCATCTGGGTATTCATTCTGCCTTGGAGGCAGGCTCGGAGGAGGTGCAGCCTGCCGTGGAGGCACTCGTGGTGGCAAAGCAGGACTTGCTCTGCTCACCGGCGAGAGTGCAGTCCTATTCTCTTCACCGATGTTTGCGGCCACTCTCTTGACAGGTGGAGGAGGAAGATTGTCCGTCCGTAACCCAGACGTGTCTGCGCGATAAGGCCCCTTTGGCTTCGCCGCCTCCAACTCCGCTTGCTCTTGACGTTCGCGTTGCTCCGCAGCCCTGCGTTGCGCATATCCAGTCTCTACCAGCGGGGCACCTAGTGATGGGACCGGTGTACTCGCTGCGATTGCGGAAGAAGAGGTGGTTCGTGTCACTGCCTGGCTTTGACCACCATTCCCATAATACGCCGTGTGTTTCGGCGGCGGTGCGAATGAAGCCGGGTCTCTGAGGGAGGACAAAGGTGCGGACTGGTGAGATCGTGCAGCGTCGTAGTCGTGTTTATCGACCGGTTTGCCAGTCGCTTTGCCCTTGAGTTCGCTGAGTTTCCCGCGGTATCCGCCTGTCGTGGAACTGCTCGAGGACCCGGACGAATTCCCCTTCCCGCCGCCGGGGTGCCAGCCTCCTTTGAGAACATTCATGTTCGGGTATATATGTTTGGGTATACACAAAGGATAAGCTCGACCACGAAGTGTGAGAGTGATCGCGTGCGCGGTCTTGCCATGACGTCGTATCTTGGCGTTCACGTGTCAGAATAGCAGACTCACTTGAAATCGAATGTTGTATAAGCCAGGCATCGTCCCTTGAGCAATCAGTTGCTGCTGAGAGCCGAGAGTGCTCATCGTGTTGGAAATTGCGCTACGACCCATGGCAACAGTGATGCTATAGCGATTCCTCGATATCAACCCTGACCCTCAATCCTCTCTCGTTCATCAGCTCGTAGACTTGTCTCGTCTCGTTATGGCTCAGTATTTCACCCCCAAACAGCTTCAAGCCCTGAATAACCCACCATTTCATCCATGGCAGGTATCTCAAGCCATCGAGGAACACTTGTTTCGCTCTCTGCATCGCCTTGGGATCGTGACTGGAGCTCGTACATCCGTACTCATAGCGAAGCCACGCCTGCCACAACGCCGGAGAATGGCTCACAGTGCTATCGCTTCGTAGAAGCGCTTTTGTGAATGCAGCACGAACGGTATTTGAGGTGGATCCGGGGAATTCATGCGCACTGCGCCGAATTTCCTCGGCAATTCTGAACGACCATTGTACGACGCTGGGAGAGCTTGTCAAGGTCGTGGCCTTCTGTTCGCGAACGAGCGCTCGAATTCGGTCCTGTGCCGCGATGAACGCATGGAGTTCGAGCATGATGCTGTTGTTTGGAAACAACTCTAGACTGTCTTCTAGCTCTTGCCGCAGCACTGAAGGCTTGTGTGGACGATGCCGCTCAATGTGCGTCTTTATGAGTCTGGCCTTGCACTGATGCAGCTGTTCGATGGCTATCGAACCTTTTTCGCGGGAGACTTTGACGATATATTTCGAGTAGACTCGCAGGGCCTGGTTGACGTCGTGTTCAGTGGTCAGGTATGAGAAGCAGGCCAGAAGATCTGCGCAGAGAACTGCATGCTCGGACTGGCCAGCCAGATGCGTACGATCAAAAGCTGCTTCAAGATACCGTAGCAGTCTCAACTGCCTAGTGTTGAACTCAGATGCAAGGTCAAGGTGAAATCTGGAGTGTGCATCATGGTCGTCAATAGTGGCGAGTAGAAGTTGCAAAGCCTCCCGATCATCGCCATTGTAGACCTGGAAAATGAGTTGACCGTGCAAGAGCCGGATAAAGTCGTCTTTTCGCGCTGATTCCACGCGGCTTCGCATGCTCAACGCCGCGGACCAGATTTCCGAAGCTTTGCCTATGTGCCCCGCCCGAGCTTCCGCAAGCGCGTAGGCGTTGTATAAGCGCAGACTGGATGGTTGCTCTTTCAAGATACGCTTTGCAGCCTTCGAAGTCTCGGACTCCAGAAACTTGGCCTTGAATGCAATGTAGTACTCTGCGAGTCCCTCGTTGGCGGTATCGACGTTCATGACCGCACCGAGAACTCTGTCGATGAATCGAATTTTCACATCGCTGACGTAGTTCTGCTGATATGTGCTCTTGCAGGCGTCGAAAGCATCATCGAACAGCGTCGAAGTCGTCTCGCGTCTGCATGGGAATTGTAGCTCATGAGGCCGTAAGCTCGCGGCACAGGAGCTAATCTGGTCAGAACGAGCTGCCAGATGCATATCTCTTTGCCAGTCATATGTATCGATGCCGTGCGAATGCCTTGGGATGGATGGTAGTCCCATGAAATGAAGAAAGCATTGAATAATGCCCAGTGGCGATATGTTGGCGCTCAATGGTTTGACGATATCGCCGATATCCGAGAACATCACGCAGCGGAAGGGATCTGCCACAGCTTCGTCGTCGTAAGTAGGGGCCGGCAGTTGGAAAGTGTGACCGAGAATCTCCTCCTCGTTCGCGAAGTTCTGCAAGGGGTTGCTTGCATCTGATTTGTGCTTTGCTGCAGGCTGGCTTTTGCGTTGAGAGCCCTCGATAGAGCCACAGTACTTTGCCCATCCAAGACTGCTCTCTTCTCCAACCCGTGCAACTTCGCTTTCCCAGAAGTGTTCCAACGATGCCAAGCGCTCCGAAGTACCAGCTGAGGACAACGAGGATGGGACAAAGAAGTGCAGCTCGATAAGAGCTTGCCAGATGGCTATGGCAAGCTCATCATATCCAGACTCACGAACGAATGTGGTAAAGCGGAGAAGAACGTACAATTGAATCGTGTTGATCTCGACTCTCCTTGTGTCGTTTGCATCCTTGCAGGCTCCCTGAAGGATTTTGAGGCACTCCACGTAGGCATCTTTACATTTCTCGTATCGGAAAGTTGAATGGCTGTCCTGAACGTAGTCGAGATGCTTGGTCCATAGCAGTATGCTGGTAGGACATTCGGTCAGGGCTTCCCTCCACTTCGAGGCCATTCTGGCCTTGTCCCATATGAAACCGCCCTCGTCGATGATTGCAGTGATTAAACGCTCCCGACCAGGTTTACCTGTGGAAATATGCCTTGATGCTTCGTTGTAGATCGACAACTTGAGATCGGCTAGTGTGCGTCGTTCAGAGCTGGTCAGTGACGAGTCATCAGCGCCGGGCCGGACCAACCTGCTTTGATGTTTCGCGAGCGTTAGCCAAGCTTCCAGATCTGTAGGGTTGGATTTGGCTTTCTTGGAGAGCACAGCGCTTTCTTGACGTGTACGTAGCTCAAGGTCGGTATTGAGATTGTCGTCAGAGTCGATAGCTTCCAGGTCATCGTCGCTTGGAGCGCTGTTCGCCTTTGCTTTGCCCGCAATTGAGCGATAGTCTACGCTTTGGTCGTAGTCGTCGGCATCTGCAGACCCGTGTCGCTGACGCCTCGACATTTTTATCTCGATATAATCGCTGTCAATATCGTCATTCGCATGGTCGTTTTGCGCGGCCACGAAGCGTAGTCTGGATTCGGAGCCCTTTCCATACTTCGAAGATAGAACTCTTGAGGCCCTTTGGCGCGCCTGCCCTTGATGTGCTGAAGGCACGATACAAACCTCTTTCTCGTCACTCTCCTCACGATCAATCTTTGAGCGCAAGGAGAGCCCGACCACGTTGCCGTATCCCGTTCGACGATACGCTGGGACGCTGTATCGATGAAGGCTTCCGTAGGCGACATTCTTGGCATCTCCCCGCCTGTCGACGACAAACTGGTCGGACTCCTCGAATTCATCTAGCTCTACTGCTCGTGGCGCATCTCGAATCTTAGGGCGTTTGCGATCCGACTCGCGGAGATCCTCTCGAGACTCATGGTGATCTTTGTAATGAGGACGCTGGCGGTTATGACCATCACCTGGTCTGCGCTGCGATTGCTTGCCCTCAGAATGCGAGTGTTCCCGTGTTTTGTCGTGACTGCCACGTTCGGCGGATCGCCGCTGTGGCTCGGGATCTTGCTTCAATTCTGGCTTTCTTTTCGGCTGAAAGCTTCCAAACTTTGGCACGGCATTCTTCTCCATGTGCTGCTGCTTGCACTCATGTTAGATCGTCAGAAATACCAAGGTGTGGAAGAGGATGGTTGATGAACATCGAGGCAGCAAAGTAGCGCGTGGAGTAGTCGGCGGAGCCCGCTCCGGCGGGTTGAAGCTGACTAAGGTCAAGCGGAAACGAAACTCTACCAGAGCCGATGGGAAAGTTTTAGGAAACTCAGGCTTCACGAAGCGTTCGACTTCCCACACTACTCACATCCATGGACCGATATAAGTGCTCGGTGAAAGCACTTACTGATATCGACCATGGCGACCGCACTTCAGCAGCAATTGGCTGCCATCGCCGCCAACAGCACACAGCAACTCGATCTGAAAGCGCAAAAGACTCGTCACAGCAAGTCGCTGCTGTTCGCAGCAAGAGATGCAGCTTCGCAAAACTTTGACACCATATACCAGATATGTCTGGAGGGATTTGAAGAGCTATGTCAGTTGGATACCCGATTCCTACCATACCGCAAAAACTTGTTCTCCGAGCAAAGCAAAAATGAGGACCGCGCGCGAATGACCGCGAAAGAGAACAAGGAATTGGATGGCGTTATCGAGCGCTTTATGGGGCTGCTCGGAGGGCGACTGTTGCTCAAGCCTGGAATGAAAGCGGCGGAGTGGCTGGTGCGCCGGTTCAGAGCGCATGAATACAACACGGAGCCTCTCCTCTTGACGTTCCTCCCGTACCACGGCTCGCATATCTTCCCGACACTGCTTTCGATTCTCCCGGAAAGCCTCCCAGCCAACTTCCGGTTCCTACATCCATATGTTGCATCCTTGCAAAGCCCGCCCAGACATGTCATCGTCTCGGCCGCCGTCACCAGTCCGACGTTTTTCGCTGCGTTCAGCGAGTATGTTCTGAACGTGGCAAAGTCGCGTTATCATTCAGCACTTCTTCTCGGATTTTGGGCTAGTGTCACGGCGCAGACTGTCAATGGAATGATCGATGCCACTCGATCTGGCCGCGAGGCTGTCCGTCAGCAAAAGGAGGAAGACGTTTTGCTCAGGGTGTTACCGACCCTGCAAAGAGCACTCGGAATCAGTGACGTTCCGGAGCTCTTCCTGGGATCGTGCATGATCATGACAATCTTGGCCACAAAGGCGTCGCTGAACGAGAACGTGATCAACGCAATGATGGAGGCCGTAGCATCGGCGTGGACCGAGCAGACGTTAGAGGATGCCATCACATCTCTCGCCGTACTCGGAGAAGAGAAGCAACAATTTCCCCTTTCGCGCAAGGTAACTCGTGCTCTGATCAAGGAGGAGCAAGCTCTCGCCATTATCGGAAGAATCGGAACGACGTGCCGTGCGGATCGGCTTCTCGCTGGCCTTGCCCACGGTGCTATCGATGAGATCGCCAAGTACAATGACCCTAGAGCATCGCGGCTTCTCATCGATACTCTTGAATCTGATTTGCTGCCCCAGGGTCACGCCATCCTGCTGATCGAGGCTACTCTGAAAGCCGTTGCGGACGTCGATGCCACTGCCGGCGAGGATCCTGGGCGACCCGAGCTCCTCGCAATCCTGGGACGCTTCGGCAACCATGACGGTGGCACTCGCCTGATTGAAATTGCCGCAAAGAAGTCACAGGTCCACCTGGCCAGAGTGGACGCAAGCTTGGCTCTGCAGCTTGAGGCTGCTGGTGCGGACGAGGAAGACAGCGACGTAGATGCAATGGCGCTGGTCGAAGCAGATGAGGCTTCTACCGCAGCAGTCCTTGATCTCAGCAACCTGCCCAAATTATCTACCAAGGATGCTTCTTTCTTGAGTCCGAATATTCAGGGTGTGTTCGAGACCTACCTGGCGGCGTTTCAGAAAGCTCTGCCTTCTGATAAAGATCTTGCCGCGCTGTTAAATCTCCAGTCATTGCAAAGGAAGACCTGTTCTCAGCAGCCGAGCGTACTTTCATTCTTCGCCCGGGTCTGGACCTCCGATGGAACCAGTTCTGCTCGCCTCAAGGCGCTTCACATCACACGCGAGCTGATTGGGCAGGTAACGAAGGCCGCGTCTCCGATCGATATGCAAGCACTGATCCCCTATCTTATCGTTGCACTTGCCGATCCTGTCAAGTCGATTCGCCACGCAGCAGCCTCGGCATGTCTTGCGTTGAGCAATTTGTACAAGCTTGCCCAAAACAAGGCACCGGATGCCAGAGTCTGGAGCAAGGACAGCTTTCTCGGCAACAACAGTTCGAAGTTGACTTGGCTGCCGCTAGCCGACGCACACAAGCTGCTCATTGATGTGCTTGTGCCCATTCTCGAAGATTGCGTGGTGAACGCGGACTATGTCGGTCAAGCTCTGGTCGACAGCATCAATTCGACGTCGGATCACGTTGCTACGCCACGGAAGGAGCTGAAGGCCTCGTCTCGCATGGGTGTTTATACATTCCTAGCCTCTCACTTGGTCGCGACTCCGGTGCTCAATGTCAAGCTACGCCTCGGAAGTATTTTGTGCCAAATTGGAAAGGTTGCTGGCACCGCACGAAACCACATTCTCGTCCCTTATATTCGAGATCACTTCCGCCAATCCGCCGGCGTTGAAGTTTCCACCGACTCTGCGATCCTGTCGAAGACTCTGGTCAGCTGTTTGACGCAGCGTAGCGCTGAAGAGATCCAACTGCTGAAAACACTGGCGACAGGCGAGCTGGGTAGCACTGATCAGACGATAGATCTCGGCTTTGCACGTCTACGGCAGCTCTGGCCAGCAATGAAGGATGCTACCCGAGCTGAGACTGTGGAGTGGTTGCTGAGCCTCAGCCTCAGCGGCGATTCTCCAGAGGAAACGCAAGTGGAGGCCATCGAGACTCTCCGTAACCTCACTCTGCCCACCAATATTCTGGTCCATCTTGTCGAGAGCGTGCCGAGCGTCGCTGAACTGCAGGGACAGCAAACGCCTGCGAAGAAGCAGCGCACCAATAGGACCTCAGACGCGACGAAGGTCATCACTGTCGAAAAGGAGAAGCTCAACGCTGCCATTCGCCGGATTACCCTCGTTCTCGAACTCGTCGAAGGGTCCAAACCCGAGCGACACCCGCAGGTGCTCAGGGGACTTTTCTATACTCTCAGTGAGCTCCACCAGTACAAGACGCTTCTCGACTCAGAGCTGGTATATCTACAAGGCCTGATCATCAATGGCTTACTTGATGTTGTGCGCGGATTGGAGTCGACTGCAAATAAGACCGTCGACCGCTCAGTCATTCGGGCTGACCTCATCGTGGAGTGCGTGCGGACAACGTCTAGTACACAGGTCCATCACGCTGCTCTGCTCCTAATGTCAGCACTGGCATCCTGGGCGCCAGATCTTGTTCTGCACAGTGTCATGCCGCTCTTCACATTCATGAGCTCGACTATTCTTAAGCAAGGCGACGACTACAGCGCGCATGTGACCGACCAAACCGTTGCGCGAATCATCCCACCCCTTGCAGCATCGCTCAAGAAGCGCGGTAAAGATCTCATCAGTGGCGCTGCAGAGTTATTGCTCAGCTTCGTTGCTGCTTTCGAACACATCCCCCTTCACCGCAGACAGGCTCTCTTTCAGCATTTGGTGGCAACGCTTGGAGCTGAGCAGTCTCTTTTCGCGGTTGTAGCCATGCTGGTCGAACGATACCCCGACCAGGCGAACGTCCTCCCATTTGTGTCAGAGCTCATGAGTACGTTCGATGTCGCGTTACAGCTCCACGCCGTCAGCCAGTATCTTGATCTTGTTTTCGACACTCTCAAGTCGAAGCGAGGCCTGGCGGATGTTATTCTGGGTTACGCCGAAAAGAACAAGGACCAAGCCAAAGCTGCAACTTCAGTCTTGCTCAGCGGCCTTGCAGAGACGCTCAGCCGCGGACGCTCTTCGCAAGAAGCTTGCCAAGCAACTCAAGAACGATGAGCAGGAAGCAGTCACGCTCCGCCGGACATACTCTACACTTCTGGAGAAGTCCATGCAGCTTGGGCTTCAACTCAGGAACGATGACATTCTTCACCACACTGCAAACCATGTGCTCACCGCCCTCCTTGGCTTGATGCCCACCAAGGACTTCATCGACGCGAGCGCGATTCTCATGCAGAGCGGCTCAGACGAGATTCGACAACAAGTCTTCTGGTCGCTTGAGCAGCGTGTCAAAACCGCCAAGCGCGGAGATACAGGTCTTCAACCCGTTTTCGGCGAGACTCTTACAAACTGCGCCATATTCGTTGCGCTCTCGCAGCCTGTTGCGACTAGAATTGCCGCTATCACGTGCGTCGACAACATCTCGGAGAAGTTCGGGAAGACGGATCGCACAGCCGTTCTGAACGCCGCACAGCAGATCGCTGGCGAGGCAGCGCTCGGCCAGAAAGACACCACTCTCCGCCGCATTTCACTCTTGTGCCTAGCTAGCATGGTCGAAGTGCTTCAGGATGAGTTCATTCCTGTCCTGCCTAAGACGCTTGACCGGACACTTCAGTACCTCTCGGAAGGCCTCGAGAATGAGGATAGCGCAAACGAGAGCATACTCACTGCTTGCTTCAGCTTTGCGATGGCTGTTCTCGATCATATCCCATGGATGCTCTCCGGCAAGTACCTCGAGCAGTTGCTCGTGCTTGCAGCAAAGGCGAACAGCTACATGGCTAAGCAATTCTGCGAGCTGGCTGCCCATAAAGTCGCCGCGAATGAGTTACTCGGCGCCATTGAGCGGACACTGGAGGACGTTCTCGCTCTCGGGAAAGATGCTGCCGGTCTCCACATGGTGACCTTGCACGAGACGATCATAGTCCAGACCAAGTCCACTATTGCGAAGAACGCGCAACTGGTATTTTCAATTCTGCTTTCGGCGTTCGACGTCCGTCGCAGGCTTCCTCCCTCGGAGGAAGAAGACTCAGAGGTCGAGTCTTCGCCATACGAGCTGGTGACCGCTGCTGCAATGGAAGCTGTCCTCAAGCTCAACGATGCAACTCTGCGCCCGTTTTTCACCCGCTTCGTCGAATGGGCGGGAGCTTTGCCGAAGAAGGACTTGCAAGGCGCATGCTGCCGCAACATCAGCCTCTACAGCTTTGCGTTGGCGCTCTTTGACCAGCTCAAGTCTCTTGTTACAAGCTATGGCAGTTTCATCTTGGACAGTGCCGCTTCTCTACTCCCCAAGCTCTTGGCTCGCGGCAACGACTCTACCAGCGAGGAGTTCGAGCTGTTCGATCTGATACTGCAAGCCTTGACTGCCAACTTCAGCAACGATCAAGACGGCTTCTGGCAAGCGCCTGCGCATTTCGACGCCATTGCTGAGCCGCTCGTCAGCCAACTGAAACGTCCCGGCAGCGTCGTGACTCACACAGAGTTTCTCATTCCGGCCATCACTGAGCTCGCCGCCGCCGCTGGATCCCCAGAACACCACAAGGCGATGAACACTATGATCATGTCGTTTATGAGGCATGAAGGTGCCGACGTTCGTTTGGCGGCTGTCAAGTGTGAGCGTGCTTTGACGACGCGTCTCCATGTTGACTGGATCAGCCTTCTGCCTGAGATGCTGCCGTTCATCAGTGAGCTGCAGGAGGACGACGATGGTGAGGTCGAGAGAGAGGTGGGCCGGTGGATACTGCAAATTGAGGACGTGACTGGGGAGAGTCTTGATAGCATGTTACAGTAGAGAGTATGAGCCGTACACCTATTCAACATGTTCGAGAAACTTACCTGCACGACTGTCCACCATAACCAGCTAACTTACCCGCATGACTACTCGGCACTGTGGCATATAGCCCCAACTTGCCTGCACGAATAAAGCTTGACCTACGAAATCATCACCTGCACGACTACTAACCATTGTCTTATAATTGTCCCGCTAATTTTGTCCCAGGAGAAAGAACGTTTGCGAGTGCAGTCCAGTAGTGATCTTGTTTCCCTTCAGCGTTATTCCGTTGATGTACATCGCGTGATCACTGTTGTTTGTCAATGTCGTCCTGCGACCTTGATGTCTGGGTCGACCAACGCCGTCCTGAAGTGTACCTTCTACGCCCGACTCCGTGACCTCACCTCAACATCATCTTTACATCGCAATTACGATGGAGCTTCCACCTCTCATCGCGGTCTTCCTCGTCGTGTTCGACCAACGAAAAGGGTAAGTAAGTACTATGGTTCTTATTTCTTTGATGCAGTAATTGGCTGCTGACTGGCGACGTTGCAGCTATACCATTACCTGGCAACGCACCCTCCCCGGCGTCGACCTCGATGGCGTCGAATACAGCAGCCTACCCTCCGGCCTACATGCAGTCGATGAAGATCTAGTATACTTCCGCCATGGCGAATACGTGGGCGCGAGTCTGTTCGTGAGAGGGGAAGCTGATGCGGCGCATCGCAATGCCAACTTTGCGGCCGTGGGAGTGCTGGTGCCTCAAAATGGAGCTTTGGGGCAGGTGTGGTTACATGCTGAAGAGCTGAGGACATTGGCGAGAGACGTGGTTGGAAATGCTAGTGATACTGGAGCTTTGGAGTCATTCTGGACAAAGCACAAGGGTCAGGATACAGCAGAGAGCAGTGCTGTAGGGAGTAAGAACAGGAAGCGTGCACAATCGGAAGCTACACTGGCTGGAATCAGTAAATCCGCGGACGCATGGTCGCAAGATCATCCAGGACTCGCTGCGCCAGATGTGATCGATCTGTTCGGACCGCTCTTGTTCCCGCTTCACCGGGCAGCTCTGGCGAGGCAGAGAGTATTGCTAATGGGCAGTGCGCCTGTACAAGGAGCCGGAAACGCTCTATACATGACCTCTGTGCTATCTACCGTTCCGCATGTGCTGAGTGAGAGCCTGCCAGCTGAGGCCGAGTCATTACTGCGACCCTTGCCGCTGTTTAGCGTTGGCATCCATGATATACCGACTTTGCCCGGCAAGGACGACGACAAAGGGTGGCTAGCATGCACCACGGATGACATTCTCGGCGACAAGAAAGACCTGTGGGACTTGAGGATCGACATGCCAACCCGCATCACTCCTACCCAGCGTTGGCCAGCCCTGCAGACCTCAGAGGGGAGGATAGTGAAGGCCTCGCATCGTGATCTACGGCGATGGCAGTTGCTGCGACGCGAGCTCAAGCGACTGCGGTCTCAGATCGATGGAGCCTTTTCAGACAGTGGCAGTATGTGCAGTGACCAGAGGCCGCTGCTCGAGCGAAGAAACACTACTGCCTCTACATACGATCTCGGCGTTGCGGAGGGTGATGACTCAGAAGCGGTTGAGGCACCGACTTGGACTTCAGTGGCATACCGAGGTTTCATGTGGTGGGCTTCCGCAGGCGACGCAAGTGCATGGGAGAACGAGGAGTCAAAGGCGGATGAGGAGTTGCTGTTCGATATGCCTGATCTGGGAGCACTATCGCCCGGTGCGGGCGGTGACGCTGGAGCTACAGATACTGAGTATGCGCGAGCTTCTGCCACTCTGCTTGTTGCATACTTCCGAAAGGTCACCGAAGGCATACTGCGCACGATGGCTACCGCAGTGGAGGAGGCGGATGACAGTACGGAGGAGGGCATTGAAGAGGAAGAGATCCTGCTCAACGGCGACGATGTGCGGAATATGGGACTTGACTCCTGGAGCGCAGCCGACAAGACATGGGTGAAGGACATGATGAAGGTCTGGTTTGGTCGTGATGCAAGAGTCACAGACAGTGGTATCATGGTGTGCGGTGTCAAAATACGTTGAGGCTGGGATGCGTCGCTGCGTCTGGAGCAGTAGCCGCAATGTCCGATAATGACGCCAAGTTCGATTCTGTGTCTAAAAGTGAGTCTTTCCTGATCATCCAATGTGTCCAAACATTTATATTTGTAGACCTTTGCTTCGCGCATTGCTGTCTCTGACGTCCTTGTCTCTTTCGATGCGTGCCGTGGCTGCAGTTGGAAAACATCCGTATTGATCGGTCATATGCGAGAGAACGCTTATGCGATGAGTTGAGGGACAAACAGAACACAAGGCTTCTAGGGATTGTAAACGGAATGAGAGCTGTAAGTCGATATGCTTCCAGCGACAATCCTTTGTTTCGGTATTGCAGCTACGATTTAGAACTATCCCTCGCTATCACAATGATGGCTTCATGCAAGCCTCCTGTTAGAATACAGATCTGTTGGCCTGGCTGCTGAAATCTAGCTGAGAGACATTGCCTGCGCTCTCGGTCACGCGACGCTCAACAACGAGAGAAGAAGGAAGAGCGTAAGGAAGAGCGTAAGGTGAATGCTAGCATGTGACTCGCAGATCTGGTCACTTCCATTTCCTTGGCGCATTTCGCTCTTTCTCAGACACACAAAAAAGCACTTCACTATCGTTGGAAACAATTCAACTCCATCGCCATCGCCATCGATTGCATCGCCAACTCCAATCATCATGTCACCAAGCACTCTGGACGTCCCTCCAAAAGAGATCAAGCTCATGATTCTTTCTCATTTACCCGCGAGAATGATTTAGCAATGCCGCCGCATAGACCACCACTTCCAGGACCTCATCGACTCGGAAAAGAATCAAGTCATGTACCTCAAACCTGGCATGACAGCTTCGCGCGCACGCATCGAATCATACATGGACGCCCATGTCAGCTTTCCCACTGATACAAGGGACGAAGATGGCAACCCAGTCGCTTTCATCAACGCACTCGCTTCCTTCATCAGTTCGCGCGGCCTCGAGAACGTGCGCGGCTCATGGCTTGCGCTGGACGAGTTCGCGATCACTTGGACAGTCTGTCGAGATTCTGCCGCTGGACTCGAGACAGACATTGACGACATAGTGGAAGTGGCTGAAGCGGCCATCCTGCTGCATTGGCACTATCTCCAGTCTACTGTGGTTCCAGAAAAGGAAATGATAGTGTATCGCTACCGTTGGCGGTACTGTCCGGAGTCCACTCTGGGAATGGCGAATGTGATGAAAAAACTATGGACTTTGAACCAGATTAAGCTGGGTATACTTTCTAGGACTCCTTTCAGCCTATCCTCGTCAGCCTCCAACACTTGGGTAGACTGCACGCGCCTAAGTCAGGCAATCATGCCTTTGGCTGCCTATCAACCTTCCATGGATATTCCGGAAAGTCTGAAGCGCAAGCGCAGACGGCAGAGGAGGCTGCTCACAATCACGAGCTCGCTTGGCCTCCGAGCGCGGCATACCTCATACATGCGTCCATATGCCCAATCTTGGGCAGGCGCCCGGATCGAATCGCTGTACAGACGATCAAATGGCGCTGCTATTCATGATCTTGGTTCGATCGAGTTGGCGGCAATTCTGGAGGGAACTTTTGCGGCCCGATTCGACATCGCTTTCGACTTCAAAGACGGGCCGATGGGCACGAATCGTGGAGAATACGTAGGAGAATGTCCGTTCAACATCGGGTGAGGATGTCGTGGACAACCCCATGCAAGTCAGTGGGTCACTGTTTTGGATGACAAGCTGTTATGAGCCATCAACATGCAGGCTCCAAGGATGAATAACTATTTGTCTCTGTCGTTTCAGCACTCACGAGCCAATCTTCTGCCTGACCCACTTCCCAATCCTCTCAATACTCGCATTTGCCTCGTCCGCCTTGCCGGCCATGAACTCCATAACATGCTGCTGCCCCTCCTGCACCTCCAACACAACCTCCACACCCGCCTCCTTCGCCTTCTCCGCAAACCTCGTCCCATTATCCAACAACATATCATACCCACCACACGAAATCCACTGCGGCGGCAAATCTTTCAGATCCGCAAATATCGGACTTACCAACGGATCGTCTGCCGGTACCTTTCCAGCGGTATACCGCTGCGCAAGATTCTTGCAAAACTCCATGCTCTGCAACACATCCACCTCTGCATTCGTCTTCATCGTCTCTCCCGAATGCGTCAGATCATAACATGGCGACAGAGCGACACTTGTGCCCGGCATGGGTAGACCCTTCTTCGCCGCCGCGAGACATACGGCCGCCGTCAACGATCCACCCGCCGAGTCGCCCGCGAGCATGATTTTCTCCGGCGCGTATCCCGAGTCGTTGATCAGCGCCTGATACACCGCCACGCAATCATCCAGCGGCGCGGGATATGGCGCGAGACGATAGTCCACAGAAACAGCAGTGACATTACACGCTTTCGCCAGATGTGCGGTCAGTTTCCGATGGCTCATCGGTGATCCGAAACTGTAGCCGCCGCCGTGGAAGAAGAGCATGACATGTTTGTCTGAGGCGCCCGCGGGGTGTATGAGAAGACAGGGGAGATTGGCGATGGTGGTTTCGTTGTAGCTTACGTCGGGGCACTCGGATGCTGCGGTGTGGATCTGGTCGTAGACGCAGCGTTCGAGGTAGGAGTTTTCGTCGGCGGGGAAGGCGGCTCCGAGACGGATGAAGAGGTCTGCTAGGGCGGAGGATGCTTGGCTGGGCATTTTGAAGGAGGGTGGTGGTGGCCTTGATGTTTTGATTTTTCAGGCGCCTTAAGTTCTGTGGCCCTTTGGCATATCGCGTGGTCGGATGGTGGATGTCGGAGATTGACTGCGATTGAGGTTGAAAGTTGAGATGCTGTTGTGGTAGACTTTCACTTCTCCACCTCGGCGAAACTCAATCTTGCTTAGGAAGGATGGTGGCCTAAATCGAC
>AFIY01001364.1:0-55145 GCA_000223825.2 Zymoseptoria passerinii SP63 | reverse complement strand
TGTTGATTTAGGCCACCATCTGGAGTCGACGCGCCTAACACGAATTTGACGCGAGATATTCACGCTTCACGCCAAGCTGCCATCAATATTTAATGGGAAAAGTCGTTCTACTTGGGACGTTGGCAAGTTGACATCGCCATCCAGGTCTGGCATTGAGCCATCGAACGGCACCCATCCTCCGCATCGACTATGGTAGGTCATGGGCATAGCTCGACGGGAGGGCAATGCCCTCGGTGCGTCGATGACAGGCGGAGGGTACGTATGTATGATCTTGATTCTTCATAGGATTCTGATCCTTCGTGGACCTATGCGCTTCCGGTAGGTAGCTTGAAGCTATAGACAACGCTTACTGCGATTTCTACGAGACAAAATGGCAGACCAAGGCAAGAGAATGAGCTGCGAACCCCTTGACCTACTCATCACCCGAGCCGGTAAATAGTAAACCCTCTCACAGACACCGCAAGAGCTAACCAGGTCTTCACGCTCATGCAGGCCTCTCAGGCCTCGCCGTCGCACGCTTCTACCTCTCTCAACATCCCCTCGCACGCGTCCTGGTCCTTGACAAATCCCTCTTCGTTGGCGGGCCCTGGGGTAAAGTCAGAGTATACCCCGGATTCTGGTCGCAGAGCGGGAGTCGCATGTCGGGCTTCTCGGACGTACCGTTCACTGTGCCGCCGGAAGCGGAGGTGTTCAATGATATCTTCGAAGCGAAGTACGTGGCGAAGTACTTGGAGAGATATCTTAATGAGCACATTTACGATGGGAGAACGTTGAGGGAGAGGGTGAGGACGGAGTTCGGGGTCGAGAGGGTGGTGAAAATGGATGGGGTTTGGACGGTTGAAGGTGCGGTGTGCGACGGTGGCGAGCGGCACGTGTTCAGGACAGAACGACTTATCGTCGCCAGCGGCATGACTTCTGCTCCCCGCATGCCCTCGTTCGCAGGTCAGGACGAATTTGGTGGTCGTATACTGCATCAGAAAGACTACGGACGATTGCTCTCAGAAGGAGTGCCGTCTCACCTCAGAATCGCCGTCCTGGACGCCGGGAAATCCGCAGCAGATGTTGTCTATGGGCTTGCCAAAGCCGGCAATAAAGTCCACTGGATCATTCGAAGATCGGGCACTGGTCCTGGGGCCTTCACAAACCCAGCGGAGAACGCCAAAGGGCCGTTTTGAATGATCCTGAGCTGGCGGCTACAAGACTGTTTCCGAATTTGAGTCCGTCGTGTTTCAATACGCCGAATTGGTGGACGCGGTTCTTGCACAAAACTGACTGCCATGGGAGAGAAAGTCCTGAAAGGAGTTTGGGATGGAGCCGACGCCAAGTGCAAGCGGATTGGTGACTTTCATGGACGGGAAGGGGCACGAGAGGGGTTTGAGCTGTTGGAGAGTGAGGTGAGGTAGGTCAGTCGTATTTGAGGAGATTGCTGGCAAAGGAAACGAAATAACTCTTCTGACTTCAACAACGCAGCCTCTTCTGGTGCACCGGTCCCTTCGGCATGATCCAACGCCCGGACTTCTGGGACACGATAGCGAGGAATGTCCACGTTCATCGCAACGATATTGGACGTCTAGCCGACCACGCAATACTTCTACAGGACGGGCCTTCCCTTCCCATCGACATCATCGTATGCGCAACAGGCTTCACCAACGAATATCCCTTCTTCACGCCCCAGCAAAAGGTCGACCTCGGCCTCTCACATCCCACGTCTGTCGACTCCGAGGAGGAGAAAGAATGGTCCGCACTCGAAGCAGTAGCAGACGCAGAGGTCCTCAGCAGATACCCAAATTTGGCATATCCTCCGATCACGAAGCAGAACCGCCCAAGCACGAAAAGGACGCCGAATCGTCTCTACAACAACATCGCCCCCCTTGCCGACCCCTCGATCGCGTTCGTTGGCAACGTCTACGCACCCAACGGTTTCCGCGTAGCAGAAGCGCAAGCGATCTGGACGATAGCTCTGTTCGACGGACTGGTCCGATTACCCTCGAAAGATGTGATGCGGATGGAGATAGCGTGGGTAAATGCGTTTATGAAGCGGCGATATCCAACACATGGAGCTGGAGGCAACTATTTGCAGTATGACATGATGGGGTATATTGATCTCGGTTGCTGGGCGAGGTGAGGTTGAAGTCGCAATTGGAGGGTTGGTGGTGGAAGCGATGGTTGTTTCCCATGGTTGCGGCGGATCTTGCGGTGGTCGAAAAGGAGTATGGTGAGAAGTATCATTCGGGAATGAAGACACGAGCAGCTTTATGAATGAACTGCTCAACAAGAACGTAAAAGGGCAGCGGCCTCCGACGTCCGGATATTCCTCATGCTCGGCAGGGATGGTGACACAAACGTGGCCAGAGTGGGCACTCTTCGATGGCCACGAGTACCGAGAGTACTGAAGACGCCAGCATGAGCTACGATGGCAGCCGAAAGTTGGAGCCTGGAATGTTCATACTGATTGATGTTTGAGCGCATCGACGGGTACAGTAGCGACTTTCCGCCTTTCGTCGCAAATCCGCCTCCGGTCGATTATAATGTCACGGGACAGCTCTCGGTCTGGCAAGTTGTGGTGCTTGATGCCCAGTCGGTAGCAGTCAACGCTATGGTCTCGAACGCTACTGCCGCTGCGGTGGATATCGCGGCACGCGGCATCACTGAGGAGGCCGGATACGACAAGTTTTTCACGTATCGACTTGGCCATGGAATTGGTATCAAGGCGCACGGAAATCCATACCTGAACAAAGGCAACTTCGAATCTAGGCTGCGGCCAGGAATGATTTTCGCGGCAGAGTCCGGCGTAATGTGTTGAACGAGTTCGGCGTTCGTCAAGAGGATGTTCTTGTGGTAAAGGAGAATGTTACGGTGGAGAACTTGAGCGGTGAACATGCGAGATCACCTTGGGGGCCTTGAACGCCCCTGTGATCGAATGGAAATGACGTTCGTTGGTTCTGCATTTGTTGACATCTTGCTTGGATTCTGCGATCGAATGTTGCCGCCCGTCGATTGTGTTCAATTGAATGCCCGCGCAAATCCCGAAAGGATCTTTTGGCCAAGGTCGGAAAACTCATTCTGGCGGAAGCGAAGAAACAATGCCTGGATCCAAGCTCTCCTCCGAGACTGACGGCTTGTGGTAGGTGCGTTGGAATAGTTGCGGCAGTGAGAGGGATTGGGAAATGAAACGACATCGTAATGCCGTCCAAATTTACTGAGGATCAAGTTGAGTCTATCGAAAACACTTTGCCCGATTCGAAATGCCGAGATCCAAAGGCCGCATGCGAAGCGGTCTCTCTCAGTAGGTTGCAGGCATCTGTCCCAATCGACCGCCGTCTGTCACGATGGAACTGCCATTAACATATGCACCAGCCTTGCCCACCAGGAAAAGCACAGCGCCAGCGAAATCTTCTTCTGTGCCCGATCGTTGCAGAGGTATCATATCAGCGGGGATAGCGCCCTCCTCTGTTGCGTGCTGGCCCGGTTTCATGATGTCTACGAGGCCCTCTGTCATCTCGCTCGGGTACAGTCCAGGGACAAGACAGTTTGCTCGCAGTTTCCAGGGTGCGAAGTATGTACTTATCATCTTCATGAGGTGAATGGCACCAGCTTTTGAGGTCTGATATGCCCAGCCGTCCTGCGGCTGACGATTCAACCCTCCTATGCTTGCCGTCACAATGACCTGGGACTTCTGATAGAATTTCCCACTTCTGTTGCCGGCGTCCATGAGTTCGAGAAAGGCCAGCGCGAGGTAGAATGGTGCAGCAAGATTGAGCTTGAACGTGTCGGTGTATTCGTCGATCGAAGTCTGCTTGAAAGCCACGTCATGAAATTCTTGTATTGTCGGGTGCCGGTCCTTTGGCAGCTTGTTGAAAAAGATGGGTCCGGGCATGCCTGCGTTGGCAAAGACAACGTTGACGTAGCCTTGCTCGGCCTCCACCCTCTTGGCCATCGCGGTCAGGTCTTCTTGAGACGACGCATCTCCCACGAGAGGGATTATCGTGCCATTCTTCGCTTGCTTTGCGGCTGATTCCAGAGTATCCTTTCGACGGCCAATGATGTATACTGCCTTCGCACCATGGGCATCTAGAGCTTTGGCGGCATAAATACCGAGTCCAGTCCCACCACCAGTAATGACAGCAACTAAACCCTCCACCCCGAATAGCTCTTGTAGCGAAGACATTTCGTGGAACAATCTGGCGGATCCAATGGGCTGCTTCTGGATGGCTACTTGTTGACCTTCTTATACGCAGAGAGGTCAAATTTAACGTCACCGCGTAGGTAATAGTGCGGCAATTTGGGAAGGTCCTCGTCCTACATCATTGCCGCGGGATATGACGAGCAGCGGGATCGCGATGAGATTGTTAGGTTTCGGGAGAGGAGGCTTTCGCTGGCTTCCTTCTTCGCCGGCCTCACAATTCCGGACGCTGGACTGGAAACTACGATGTCGTTTGAGAAGATGACAGCTAAGAAGGACATCGGTTATGACAAGCAGGCCTCATAGATCGAATCCCAATAGCATCTCGCCGATTTCCCGTGCAGCCTTTCACCGCACCAGTCTCGCTGGATTGGCTCGGACTTTGCAGTTTGAGCAGGAAAACAGGCATGCTCCAAAGTTCGATCTCATTCTTTGGTTGTGCCTCAAACCCACTATACAACCGGCTCGCTGCAGATGTTCCACAGTGTATCCGTATAACATTGAGATTTCAACGAGTCCGTCGTAATGTTTTCTTGCTTTTCACTCTCCCAGGACTCTCCCAGGACGACTTTCTCGAATCTTCATCCGCCGACTTGCACAACAGAACTGAATCAAACACCCGAATGGTCCGAACTCAATGATAATGGACTCAACCAAAATCAAAAGGAACCCGATAGCCTGGACGCTCGGCCATCCAGCTCCCAGCGGTGAGCACACCATCATTGTCAAGTCCATCTGAGCTCTGGCAGTGGTATGCAATGCCCGGCGAGTCCGCGTGGATCTCACCCTTCGCAACGGCGGTGTATGGCGTCCTGTACTACATACTCCCAGCGATCGTGGCGGCTGCCACAAATTGGTGGCGTATGGCATGGGCGGAGCAAGATTTGACAATGCTGGTCCGTAGTCTGATCTTAGGTCTGACTGCTCTCTGGGTGAACATGTCGGAGTGGGTCGACCGGTTGCATTAGGAGAGTACTGATCCTTTAGGTATTGGTCTACTGGCAGATCATGACTTGCCTGCGACTTGATCCGCCATCTCTGCATCCTCGCTTTCGTCGGTCTGCTTCTCGGCGCCTGTCACCGCGCTGTGTCGCTCAACAGTGGGCTTCACTTCTTCGCCTTCTTGCTCTTCTTCATCGACTTCGTCTTCGCCTTGGTCGTGCTCCTCTTCTTCCTCGCCAATATCAAACTCCATGCCAACCCCACCCTCACTAGTTGGACACCATTCGGCTCCCCTCACGGCCTCCACAATCCAATCCCTGGCCCTCGGTAACATCCCATGGTAATCCGGATTTTTGCCCGCCTCAAACATCGCCGTATGCGCTTGCACCTCGTCCGTGGCCGCGGAATTGACGCACTTGATCCACTCGCCTTTACTCCTTCGGTCATCGCGGGCGAAATTCTTCACTTGTTCACTTTGTTGCATCTCAGGATCGACTTCGGTTTGTGGTTGAGTCTGGCCATCGGCTGCCTCTTCATGGGATCGCTTTCGTCCTGCGATCTTTTCTTGGTTGGCGGGAAACGTCTTTGGCACGATGCAGAAAGTCCGGTCTGCTTTTCCAGTACCCTCCACTAGTCCGCCATAGTACTTCCCACTTTCCACATTCTCCCCCAAAGCCCCATAGAAATTTGCGAATGCTACGCCTCGTTCCCGGCTTAAGCGGACAACATGTTCCACTCGTTTTTGTAATTCCGCTCCACGCGCTAGACATCCTACAAACTGCAAGTGTGACCCCGCCCACGACAACCCATTATTGATATGCGACCAATTGTAATATGTCGCACCTGCCACTCCCGCGATCGCAGCAGCAGCGCCGCTATATATAGCATACTTCTTCAGCCAGTGGGCTCCAGGCTGTGCTGCTGCTGCTGCGTCCGCGGGGGAGGGAGAAGGCAGACCTTTGCTCGCTGCTACCGCCGAATTCGGTGTTGCAGCGCCGGAAGAGCTAGCTGAGTCTCGGCCGAATAGTTTGGACGCTGAAGTGTATGCGTCGTATGCAGTTGTGCCGCTTTGCTCGGCGTTGTGCGCAATGATGCCTGGATTCAAACCGAGAAAAGGCGTGTCGAATGTAAGGAGGGCTTGGATGTAGGGAAAGAAGAGATTCGAAGGGTCAAGTGGAGGAGAAGGTGTTCTTTGGGTGGAGGTGGCGGTTGAGTTGAATGTCGTGTTCGTGCTGTTAGATGATGAGAAAGACGGTGGTATGGGTGCGTCGGCTGCTATGCTGAGGAGGGCTTCCGCTGCTACGATGCCGCCCATAGAATGTCCGCAGAGGATGACTCGGACAGACGGATCGACTGTCGGCGAGGGTGTGCGCGCTTCCACTTCCAGATCGATGACCGTGTTCGTCAACCTTTGATGCGTATGTGTTAGACAAAGAGGCGGGGATTGACGAGACTTCGAACATACCATTCCTTAAATCGAGAGACGCACTCCTTCAAGTCTCCTTTCGTTTCATACTGTGGATATACTACGCTCACAACACTCAGCTGTGGCAGGGTGTGTGCGATGAGAGCTCGTAGATCTTGAGGGAACTTCTGGAAGGTGTGGTCGTTGCCTTTGAAGCCGTGGACGAAGACGAGGAGAATGGTCTTCTTTATTTCGGCGGACGCCATTGAGGATTTGGGCGCGGTGAACGCGAATAGTGTTGATTGATGTCACATGCTTGAGAATTGAAAGAGTTGTTGTGGTGGCCAAGGGTTGAAGATTGAGAGCAGCTGGAGGATGACGTCGCTTCCATGCTGCGGTGGGATATACAAGGAGCGATCAACGGAGCGATGCGTCCACCAAAAGTCTTTCCAAATGTACGAACAACGGAACTCGTCCAAAGGTTCTACGGACTATTATCACAGCCTTTGCACATTACGATTGAAGGTCTCACTAATGAACTCGCGACCGTACACGCTCAACTAGCAGCTCAAGCCCGACCGATTGCCTCTTTGGATTTCTCCATGGCCGTCTTCACGGGAACGTCGCTCGAACGATGAATGATGTATCCGATCCGTGGGAAGTGCATCCTCAACCCATTCTCCAGCTCAATCACCACCTTGTTCTTATTCAAGCCATGCAACTTGCCATGCTGAGGATGTTGGCCTGGGTCAGCATCGGTAGGCTCAACATACACCTCCTCGCCAGCTTTGTAGCCTAGAGGATCCTTTGCGTCGATGCCAATATCTGACATGGCATACTCGGAGCCGAAAATGATTTTCCGTGCTTCCTCCTCGTCAGTCTTGTCACTCTTTTCGATGTCTTCGTCGTGGTTCGGAATGCCCTCAAACCTGATGCCGTAGTCAGCACTGACTCAAGCGAGAGGAGATAAAGATGGCCAACTCACCACTTGTACAACTTTGGAAAATCGTCCTTGCCCATCCCCGGGTGCTCCTGAATTTTAAGCGTGTAAAGCGCCCACTTGATCATCCACATAGCGTGAATGTCTGCGAGTCCGCACTCACTGCCACCAATCCAGGGCCCACCCTCCGCGAGGAAACCGTTCTCGACCGTGTCCATTAGCGATCGCAGTTCCGAGGCAGCATTGGTCTGCAGACGAGGGTAGTCCTTCCTGCCGAATAGCGGGAACACGTCTTTGCGATCATTCTGGAGTTGAGCATTGTTGAGCTCGGGTGGCACGCAAGGCAGTGTTACCCAGAAACTGCGATAGCCCCATGCTTCGAAAGAACGGTCGGCAGTACTGCGTTTCAGGCCTTTCGCATTCTTCTCGAGAAGCAGTTGAATGGCGTCGATGAAAGATACGTTATCCGGAAAGACGTCTCTGCCGATGGAAAGGACTGGTACTCGTCGGTATGTTATACCCAGGTTCCTCAGGATTGGACGCGGGATGTAAAAAGGTTGCTCGCAGATCTTGAAGGGTGTGTTCGTAGCGTAGAGGTAGTTGCGACTCTTTTGGGAGTTGGGCGCGAACTCTGGAGAAAAGGTGAGTATGGGTGACGGTGTTGAAGCAGGGAGCTTTGACCGAGATGCTACGCACGATAGTCCCAGGCAATGATGGGCGGCAGCGAAGACATGCTGAACGGCTGGGATCTTGATTGTCTTCGCGCGGATTAAATGAGAGAGGTTTGAGCTTGACAAGGAAATTGAAAGTATACTTATTGTTAATGATATGTTCTTGGAGTACTGCCGAGTTCCCTTTAGACCTTTCCCCACCCAGAGCGACGGATGAGGGGAAGCGGAAGAAGAACGCCAATGTTCATACAGCTCGGAGGCTGTTACGCGGCCGGAGTTAATCTTGAGCTGAGTGCCGAGATCGTGAGAACAGCGTTGAATAGTCGACTATCATCATGATGCCTCGACAACAAGCCGACAGTAGCAGATTCATGCTCTCGACACGCAGGTTCACCACTCGCATTCTCAGCCACAATCAGTATCCAAGCATCAATATCATCGACCACAGAATTGCTGCCCTCTGGCGAGACTCGTGACGGAACTTCGTCAACGTTCCGCGGATTGCAGTCTCGGCAAGTGTCCTCCTTGCAAGCAGAGAGCGACGATGCCTATACATCGTTGCAACAAGCAACGACAGCTTGAACATTGCCACAGGTGCCCATGTCGAGATCACGGTCTGCCCATTCCTATGCGAACGAATACGTTTGTTCCCTCCTCCTCTCTTTGAGATACGCCTCCTCTCTTCGCATCCGCTGCTGGGCCTTCTTTCGTGATCTGCGGGAGTAGGGGCCTGGTGGGTGCGGATCGCGTAGAGAGAATTCGTGTTTGGCCAGCTCTTCGCCGTCAGCGAGACTGCGCATCAGCTGCTCGTAGCAGTCTTCGCTGTCCATCTGGAGTGCCTTGGCTGTTTCCGGACCGAAGAAAACGTGGTTCAGCTGTTGTATGCGGCCTTATCTGAGCATCATTGAGAGCTCAGTCCGTGCATACGTGCAGTACCATTCGCAGTCGCCCGATCACGGCACGAATAGCGAGAATTCAAGATTTGGCAAGTTCCTGGCAAGAGTGGCAGCGAATGGCGTGAGCAAAGTGAGGCCGTCCGCGGCTCGTCACGAGGGAGACTCCGCTACGGACCAGGATCCTCTGACTCGTCCTCCGAACTGTCCGCACTTTCGCCGTCTTCGTTGGGCTCCTCTGCGGGCTCCTTTGGCGGATACGGAAATGCCACCGCCTGCCGGATATGTGGGTCCTCCCTCGTGCGGACACTTGAATTGGCGCTCGAGAGATTCCTGAGCAAGTCTTGCGTGTCCTGGTGAGCACCACACAAACTCGTAGATGAGATCTCTTAGTTCACGTGGAAGTCCCATGAGCGTAGGCGTTGCGCGCATAGTTGCTGCCATCCCTACTGATGAGTTGAGCGTTGCGAGCTTCAGTGCTGAGTTGGATATCAGCAGATGAGTGTTTGTTGAAGGTGGTAAGCAAAAGACAAAAGCGCGATGGAGTCGAACGCGTTCGAAGAACGCGCTGAACCCTGATACCTAGCTGGTCGTTGAAGTCTCTCAAGGCGTAATCAATCGCAGCGCATGGAGGCTGAGCTCGTGCAGCCTTCTTCAGCCCTGAACAATGATGTGAGGATGTTCGCAGTGAAAGGTTGTACATACGAGGTAGGGCTTGTGAGGCGACACGATTCTGTCGCTTGCTGCAGGGGGCGAGGGATGGACGCTTGGCATTTTCAAAGGCAGTTCCCGTCCACTCTCGTCTAGTTCTACCCCTCCACCAATGTTTGACCGCTGCCCGAACATTTTGTTTCCCCAAACGATCAATCACACCTCTCGATTCACTTGAAAACTCTGTGCAACGAGCTCCAACACGAACCATCCACGAACACCAATCTCGAACTTCACCAGCCATGGCCGACACCGAGAAGAAGGTGGACTCCACCACCGAGACCAAGCCGGAGGAGAACAAGACCGTCACCGAGAAGGCTTCCGAGACTGCCTCCGCAGTGGCTGGCAACGTCTTTGGCATGTTTGGAGGTGGCCCGAAGAAGGAGACGAAGAAGGACGATGATGACGCGGAGAATGACCGCTCAGGAAGCGCCAAGGCGCAGAAGGACAAGGAGAATGCCGACAAGGACGATGATGAGAAGGCTGACGAGGAGGAGGCTGATGTGCACTTCGAGCCCGTCGTTCATCTCACCGAGAAAGTCGACACCAAGACCAACGAGGAGGCCGAGGAGCAGACTTTCAAGATGAGGGCGAAGCTCTTCAAGTTCGACCGTGAGAGCAGGGAGTGGAAGGAGCGCGGTACCGGCGATGTGCGACTTCTCAAGCACAAGGAGAACAGCAAGACGAGATTGGTGATGCGACGAGACAAGACATTGAAGGTCTGCGCCAACCACTACGGTATGTTGGACATGGTGTTGATAATGGTTACCACGGTACTGATGAGGTGTAGTGGTTCCGGACATGAAGCTTTCGCCAAACGTGGGATCCGACCGCAGTTGGGTGTGGAACGCTGCCGCCGATGTGTCCGAAGGCGAGCCAGAGGCCTCCACTCTTGCCATCCGCTTCGCCAATGCTGAGAGTGAGTTTGATTCTGCGGAAAAAGCATAAATGCTCGTGCTGACATTCTTTTAGACGCCAATCTCTTCAAGGAGGCCTTCATCAAGGCGCAGCAGGAGAACGAGGCTCTGTTCAGCAAGACGGAATAAACCTTGCGTATCGACCTCCCCACCAATCCATGCGTACCGCATGATCGTTCAACGCGAAACCATCTTGGCCTCCCGCTGTACAATCACGTGGAACTCTACAGCCATAACATCCGAGCCCGGCTGAGAGCCGACCACGATGAACCATGGCAAACCAATCCTCTGCACGACAGCATCATCTTGAAGCGTTCCGTTCCGCACCTCGACACCATCACCACCACCCAGATTCAACCACATCGATTGCACAGATACTTGCCCAATACCCTCATCATGGAATTGCACAAGGCAAGCGTGCTATTCCTGGCACCTGAGATCATATCTTGTTTATGATCAATGGCCAGAACGAAGCAATTAGTTTAGATAGACACCCCAAAAAGAACAATGTCACGTCACATTCATCACGTCGGCCAGTCAGGATGCCATGGAGGTGCGCGGTAAGGCTGCAAGGCGTTGTTCACATGCTCAAGAGCCTCAACGATAGAGGTTAATTTCGCTCAGTGCGTTCCTGGGCGAACCAAAGACCAAATGGCTGGTACTGAAATCGTCTTGAACTCGCTGCATTCGGATGGGTGGTGGTGGAGTCGTTTGGCTTTCGCCATTTCGTCCCGACCACTTCCCCCCCTCACTCTCACTTCACACCTCCAAGCCGCATGATTTCCATGGGCATTCTCTCTTCCGCCATTACCCGCACACGCACCTGACCCTCACCTTCACATCGCCTGAAGGTTACCACGACGAAGCCGTGTCAGACAATTGCACGCGACATTGTTTGCTCCTGACCGAGACCGCAGCGCAGCAAGCTCACCGAGACAACGAGAGCTTGCGTGACTTCACTCGATTTGCTTCTGATCGCGCGTTTGCGAGCATTCACACGGCGACTCATTCACAATGCCGGACGTAGGTCTACTTCGCTTTGTCTTCCTCAACTCACACCAACTCCGCGACATCTACCGCTCCAATCAACCTTCATCCTACCTACCTTGACCTACATTCAGCCTCGACACTATGCTTCCTCGCAATGCTAACCGATCCACCGTCGGGCAGGTCAAACGAACCGTGAAACTGGTCACCCAGCAGCGCGTCCTGTGAGTCCGCGAACGCTCAACAGATGTCCATGCGCACAAGATCTGACCATATCACAGTCCGGACCAGGCCGAGGATTCCGAAATCCCTATGCGCGGATGGGAAATCTCCATCTTCCTCGTCGGCTCGGACGGTGAAGAACTGCCAGCGACCTGCTTCGAGAAGGCGACATACCTGCTCCACGAGAGCTTCGGCAAGAAAGCCAAGCAAGGTGGGTCAATACCACATACAAAGAGCTTGGGCGTGGCAGGACTAGCAGGACATGTGAAAAGGGACAGTGAAGCTGACATGTATGCGCAGTCTTCAAAAACGCTCCGTTCACGATCAAAGAGACGGGATGGGGCGAGTTCGACATGCAGATCGTGCTCACTCCGATCGGTGCTCCTAAAGGAGGTGATCAGACTTTGGCGCACGATCTCAACTTCCAGCAGGAACAGTATGAGAGCACACACAGCGTCGTAAGTCTGAAAGTGACTCCATCAGTTCGGCACGCAGACTGAACATCAATCACAGACCTTCCGCAATCCCAAGGGCGAGCTTGCCGAGCGCCTGAAGGAGTCCGCACCTGCCGGTGAAGCCACCAACGGCGCTGCCGCCGGTCCTCCCAGGTCAGATAAGAAGCGCCAAAAGACCAGCCGCAACGTGGACATGGAGAAGCTCGCCGAAGCTCTCCCACAACTCCAAGAGGACGACCTCCTCCAAGTAGTGCAAATGGTACATGACAACAAAACCGAAGAGACCTACACCAAGAACGACGTCGAAAGTGAGTCTCCCTCGTCATCAGAACCCCGCGACTGACTTTTCCCGCGTTTCTGCAACGTTCAGATCCACGCCGAAACTGACATTCGACCTACAGACGGCGAGTTCCACGTCGACCTCTACACCCTCCCCGATCCGCTCATCAAGATGCTCTGGGACTTCACCGAGAAGCGTGTCGACATGGCCACCTTGGCGTAGGAAGCCAACGGTGCTGCTGTGCATGGCGCTGCTCCGGCGAAGGCTGCTGGCAAGCGACAGAGGAACGATTCTGCGTCGGGTTCTCCGGCCCCGATGGGTACGTCGGCGAGGGGTACTAGACGCACGAATTCGACTTTGGCGATCACGAATTGATTTATTGCGTTTTTGGGGGGTTTCGCTGAAGAGTGCGAACAGGCAGTGTTCTGGAATGGAGGGAATAAGAAGGTCTGCACACGAGTCTTTGACCTTTACGACTTTTCCCTCTCTACGACCAGACACCGGCCCGTCGCTACTCCTGCTGTTCAATACCCGGAGTTTCTCTCAGGTACTCCATGCTTGTGATTTGAGCTTGAGCGTGCGTGCGGGAGGGATATCTACCCGAGACCACGAAGGGAACGAAAGGCACGAAAATGACACAGCCGAATGCGAGCGACGGCGTTTTTGGGGCGTGCTTGAGATGCTCGGTGGGATGTCAAAGGATCTGCTTGATTGAGACTCTTCACGGCGGGCACGTTAGCTTGCGGCGAATGATAATGGAAGAATGCGAAAAGTAATGAAGTTCAGCCGTCGTCTCCCTACTGCCGGTCTCGTGTGAGGCTAAAGTGAATATCCCGATGCTGAGCATTAATATAGTTGTGTGTGTATGCATGTTCCCGACGAACCCGGATGCTCCCAATGCTGCCACAGCAGCAACCCCATGCTCCTGCGTATGCTGTATAAGAATCATCTCATCATATATCCCATCATGCAAAATCACTCGACTGTCTTGCCTCTTTCACAAAGCGCCATACCCACCATCACCCCTCCTCTCAGCAGCAACACCAAGCAAACTCGTCCTCTCTTCCCTGTTTTCAACACTCCCCGTCCCAACCGGCACCCACCCTCTCATCCATCCACTCACCCTCCTCCAATGCCACTTCCCTCTCCTCCCACTCCCATCTTCCTCGTCTCGCTCCAAAACCACCAAACCCTCCTCCTCCTCCTCCTCCTCGCTCTGGCCATAGACCCAAAACTGCACGCCCATCGCCGCATCCATGCCCAATACACCCGCGGCACCCAACCAGAACGGCGCGGCCGCTGCCCTCCACGTCCACATATCGCTTCCTTCTGCTCCGACCCAGCCGTGTCCGCCGTGTGGACCAAAATCCGACCACGCGCAAGGATTGGTGAGGAGAGCAGAGGAGTAGAATAGATTTCCGCAAAAGGCGGCGAGGAAGAGGAGAGGGGAGAGACCGGCTACGGATTTGCGGCGGTGGTTTTGGAGGAGTTGGGGAGCGCGAGAGGCGAGGTAGAGAGCTGTTGAGGTCCAGGAGAGGATTGTTCCGGCTTGCTCGAGAGGAGTTGGCCGAGTCGAGGTGAAGGGGAGGATGACTGGGGATGATGGGAGAGGTTTGGCTTGTGTGACAGCGGCGAGGCAGGCGAGGAAGAGGACTGTACGTGGTGAGGGTGATGGGAAGGGGGAGGTGGAGGGCGCGCCGAGCCGGTGGATCGTGGGCGAGCGGGATGATGAGGAAGGAGTGAGTTTCTCATCCTTTTCGTCGCGTTCGCGCTGGAATGTCGGTGTGCGAAAGATGGTTTTTGGACGGGCTGAAGGACGTGACATTTGGCCTGCATTCATGTCGTCAGAATGCGTACTCTCGTCGATGTTCCATGCGTTCTCGTCGGGCGTTAGCTCACCTTCAACCCTGATCTGATCCATGCCACCTCCTCTAGCACCGTCGAAACCTCCATTTCCATTTCCATTTCCATTGCCTCTCCTCTTCCTCCAAACCCGCAATACCGGATTTCCATGCTTCAATCCTTCATACCAAACCCACTGCCCGACCAGACACACATCCACAAATACGTAATAGCATCCAATCGCCACCTGCCATGGCGCCTGATGGGTGAACAGCGCTCCAAACAAATTGCTGAAGTCGCCCAGACACCACTCCACGAGAAAGAATATCGACAATCCTGCTGTCGATTGTATCCGTGCGTTTTTGATGATTTGCGGGAGTTGGGCAAAGAGCCAGGCGAGGATGCTGAGGGCGCCGAGTAAGTTGGATGTGAATGCTAGAGGTGTAGGAACGCAGACGTGGAAAGTGGAGGAGAAACGGAGGAGGAAGTCGTTGGTCGGAGTGCAGTGAGGTGGAAGAGCAGGTTCGAAGACGGTGGGGTGCAGCCATGGTTCCATGTTTCTTCTGGCTTGAGGTTTTCAAGGTAGAGTAGCGGACATTCGTATATTCGCGAGAAGTGGATGACTTCGCTCCGTTCCGGTTGCGAGGCTCTTGATTTAGTCCGATATCGATCGAGTGGAGGGGTCGGCCTGACGCGAACAGCTCGGCGAACACACACTCAGCCACGCGCTTGAGCTGTCTTGGAGGTCGTGAAAGTGCTAGTATCTGTGCTCCGAGTAGAAATGCCGTCTAAAATGCCGTATGCTGGTGATATTGCAAAGCCTCGGTCGTACTGTGCAGGAAGAAGTAAGGTAGAAGAAGAAGCCGAGCTATGAACGCGTGGGAAATGGTCGCTATAAGGGAAAGGACGTCGAAAGCGGTGAACTGTGACTGTGAGGTATCGACGATGAAGAAAGACGAGAAGTCGGCAATGACGATGAGCAGCAGGAAGAAGAAGGAGGAGGAGGAGGGCTTGGACAGCTATACGGCGCCGAATGGAGAAGTAGGTAGCCCAAAGGTCGGTCCCTACATGTCATCGGGCGCAACGTCTCACAGGTCACCGGATAGCGCGCCATGACTGGTCGCAGATAGGCAGTCCGTAGACGGGACTGGACGGAACACACTTCGCAGATGACCGCGCGCGCCATCGTGGGGGTTTGGGTGGGGTGGGATGCGATGCGATGCGGAGAAGGGACGCGACGCGAGATAACAGATAAGCGTGCAGGAAGATGGATCTTATTCGTATTAGTTCTACCGCCTATAGCCGCCGAAGTCCGGGGTAATAATAAAAAGGCAGGGGCTTGGTGAACCAGCACGTGAGCGGTATAGTACGGCATACCAAACTAAAAGATCTTACCTACACCGTTGACTAGCATGTCTGCCAACTCCTTGCACGACTATGTACCTGCACGACTAATAAACCTGTCCCGCCCGCTAATTTCGTCCCTCGGAAAACTTGTAGCAAGGGCCGGCAAATGCAGTGCCGAAAAACAGACAAGGAACCAACTACTCGTTGCTCGCTTACGATATGGCTCTCCCAAGTGCCCCTCCTGTCCAGATGTACTTCAAGTCGCAACGTATCATTGCCTTCCTCATCTTAGACGTAGTGATGACGATAAACCCGGAGTCCTCTTGACCCACCTCCTCACTGCTCTTTGAAGTACCATGGCTCCTCTCCGTTGCCATACCGATCTCCAGGAGTCTTGAACGGCACGTCGAGCAAACTGTCAAAGACAGCAAAGTCAACCATACCAGTTCTCACCGAATTTGGCTGCGGAACCGGCGGCGGTGGCGGTGCTTCAGCTTCCTCCGAATCAGAAGCTTCGCTCTCCGTCTCCGAGTCTTCACCGTCGACATGCTGCGCTTGCATCTTCCGTGTCGCGGCGACTTTGGCCTTGGGATTGACGGTTGGCGTCTCATCCTCGCTCTCAGTCTCCGAGTCCTCGCCGTCAGCGTGCTCAGTCTTCTCCTCCGCCTTCACCTTGTTCGCAGCGGGCTCGGCATCATGCTCCCCTTCTTCGGTACTCTCTTTCACCTCAATTCCTTCCACAAGCCTCTCCCTCGACACGGGCAGGAGGACACCACACTCCCAGTTTCTGCAAGTGATTGTATTCACCTTTCGATCCTTCGGCAAGTTTCCCCACGCACTTGGCGACATGTTCGACGAACCCACGTATACCCACGCCACATGCTCCATCTCGCCCGCCTCACCGCCTTCAACGACACGCTTTCCACGAGCGAGGAGGATCTTGTTGTGGCTGAGAAGACCAGTGCGTATGCTCTTGTAGTCGCGGAAACAATCTCGGGGGAACGTGGAGCCTTCGAAGTAGTTGCGTGCAATGCAAAGGGTACCTGCTGCGCCGGCTGTGGAAGCTCGAACAGTGGAAGCGGTGGGGAAGTAGACCCGCACCTTGTCGCGCACATTATCGGATTTCACGACCGTCGAGGCCTTTTTCCGATCGAAGAACGTCGATGCTGCTTTGGACTTTGCTTCCGCAGCTTGTGCAATTAGGTTGATGCCTTTCGCGGCGGAGTGGAAATCTCCCAGGTAGGTATCGTTCAGGCGTCCAATCGAAGATGCGGCGAAGTCGATCTCCAAGTCTTGCGTCGCCAAGTTGAGTTGCCTGACAGCCTTGCTGAGTCCCATCAACCCTGTTCGCTCTGCTTCGTCGCGGAAGTGCACGCCTCCAACAGTGTGTACAAAAGCCATGTCTTTGGTCGTGGAGAAGTCGAACTTCAAAACGCCGGAGCGGACATCGTCATCGAGACCTTGTTGTTCGAGGAAGTAGATGAGTTCTTGGCCGAAGGCAGGGATGTTCTCTTTCGCCGAAATCGTGTCATCTGGGAACCGCGGAAGGTCGACCATAAACACGGAGTTTTCCATTTGGCCAGTCTCGCCCCAGTCGAAGTTTAGGAGATTCGCCGTCGGTATGGCGATGCGGAGCTTGTGCTGGTGGAAGAGAAGCATGAGCTTCGAATGCATGCAGTTGATCATGCCCTTCATGTTTGGAAAGCACAGGCGGAGAAATGAGCTCATGCAGCTCGCCTCTCTCTTCCACTGCTCTCGATCTTCCTCGTCCTTGGCCTGCATAACAAAGACACACTTGGTACTACCTCCCTTAGGTGGCACCTTGAGCTTAGACATGACCCACTCCACATCCCATTGGTATGCAGATAGTACTGCGATTTTGAGGGTCTGGGGTTCGAGAACTTCTTCGATTTTGATATCGTTTCCGGTGCGTGCGTGGCCGAAAGCCCTGAAATCTGTTAGTAAGTACTTCGATCGTGCATGTGATACGAATGTACCATGTCTTCTTGACGACGCCATGAGGATACTCAATCGCTCCTGACGGGAGAGACTCAGGCTTGCCGATGGGTTGCCCACTTGAAATCGCCTTCGCCTCGGCACTGGCAGGCCTCAAACTCATCGAAGCATTCGCCTTATTCGCAACATCCGGCTTCCGATCCTTTTGACCCTGTTCCACGAGCGTCGAGAAGGAGAATGTGTTGAGCCTCGCTCCACTCGGAAGTTCGACCGTCGTCTCCTTGACCTTCGGGGCTTTCCTAGAAACTCGAGGAGGAGAAATAGAGCGATCGCGCTTGCGGGAGTCGAGTCGTGCGAGTCGTTCTTCTTCCATGGCTCTGCGATCTAGTTGGAGTGGTGCTAGCGGGTTCGTGGGGGCATTGCTGTCTGCATCTGTAGGACGCGACATCGCAGGAGCCGCTTCTGAAGCCCAGTCGTTCCAGCAGGCCGTGTTGCAAACGATGTAGGTCGAAGTTGTCGTAGACGCTGATGTAATCCTGATATTCAGCAGACAAGAGTATTCCAAGGTTCTCGTCAATCAAGTCGATGGCATAGCGTCACTTTCCGAGTGAGTTTCTTCCTGCTGTTGATAAGCTGTGTTTGTTTGCATTGAATGTAGAAAGTGAAGTAGAACATCCCTGTACGCGCTCGGCCCCGAAACTTGGATCACTTCACGAGTCACAACGGCAGCGATGAGGTATCTCGGTCTCGCATGGCCTTAACATGTCACCACATGAAGTACACATCGACACGTTATGCTCGAACCATAAACGCTCATAGTTGAGAAAGTTACTGCTACTCGCCCTTGCTGGGTATCTTTTCCCTAGTCTCCGCACTCATTATGTTCTTCCAATCTGAAGGCCACTAGTGATGCCTTGCTCTCGTGCAGAGCGAATCGTTTCCCATCACCATCTACATCTCATAATTCGCTGCAATTCCCGGCGCGGGGCCCTCCAGATCTACATGCTGCACACGGCTGCGAATGTCGGCGCTCTCCCGCACCAGGTTGCCGAAGTACTTCCTCGCGACTTCGCTTTCAATCTTGATCTTATCGGTCTCCTTCTTCTGTTCTTGAATTTGCTCTACGCTGCGTTGAAGACCCTCACGAAGCTTGTCGGCGGGGTACTTGAGCGCACGGCGGACCTCGGAGCTGATGCGGTGGGCGTTGGAGTGGGTGTAATCGAGCGCCGCGAGTTGAGCGGATAGCTTCGTGCTGAGACGCTTGGGTAGGGAGTTGGGGATCTGCGACACGGCGTACGATATGCTGAGAGAGACTGGACTATGTTAGTATCGACTGAGGTGGAGGAGTAGAGGACAACGTACCAGCCAGAATCATGCCTGGGATGATGAGTCTTCGAAGGTTACTCGAGCCGACTAGCTTCGTTGCAGTCAATGCTCCATCCATCCATCCTACACCGCCAAGCAGCCGGCCACCTAGAACGCCAGCAACAGTGACAGCCATGCTGGTGCCAGCCACTTTTTCTTGCCGTTGCCATAGACCTGCAACATCGAAAAAATCCCAGATCTCTGCTTCGAAGTCAACCTGACGCGCAAGCGCATCTCGGCGACTTCTGAACATCTTTTCGGATCGAAACGTGAGATCCACGTATTTGTCCTGAAGATGCATGATGCCAAGGTTCTTTATACCGCTGACACCTTGCACCGTCTTCTCCCGAGCACGCTCCTCACACCATCGAACAGTCTCTGTGATCTGATTCAACATGGCTGCCTTGAGGTCATCAGCATAGTTGTAAGCGCCGAAAGCGCCCGGGTATTCTACGCCGAGATCGCTCTCTGCCACCCGGGAAATGATGTCTGTGATAGTTGCGCGTGTCAAAGCATAGACTTCGTTGGACGTCTGGTCGATGTTGTTCGCAACAGCGTCATCGGCTTCGGCGCGTGCCTTCTTCGACCTCTCAAAGATGGGCTCCAGATTGCGGAGCTCTTCGATGACGCGGTCGAGCTCGTTTTGTGCGACGTCCTTGTTCACTGTGGCCAAAGTTCCCAGATCTCCGAGGACATTCATGAGATATGTTTTCGCGGGCGCCAGCTTCGATCGAGCTCTCTTTTCGAGCACAAATCGTCTGAGCGATGCTTCTAGCTCGCCGAAGTCGTTCTCGGCCTCTCTTTGCTTGCCCTTGCCCTTCTTGTCCGGAGGGGATCCAGAGTCACCATGCTTACCAGAAGGCTCGTCGTCATCGTGCTCGGGTCCTGGCTTGTCATCACCACCATCGAAGGATGCACCGCCCCTAAAACCACCACCACCAGAGGTGCCACCTGGGCCGCCCGGAGGTGACGATACAGGAATCGCGTTGCTGGAAACAAAGTGCACAAGCTCTGAAGACTCCTTGAAGGTGGCCGGGCTCAGATGTGCAATCTGCTTGAGGATCATATCTTGGCACCGTTTCTTATCGCGGATGTTGTCAAAGCCGTTGACAACCATGAACATGTAAGCCTTTTCCTGAGCAGCGTTGAAGATGAATTCCTTCGCAGAGAGAGTGAAGTGGTTTGCGGCTGAAACGACAAACACAACGACGTCAATCTCTTCCTGCCGAGCGAATACCGCAGTCGTCTTCAACGAGTCGTTGTTCAAGCCAGGTGCATCGATCAAAGCGATGTCCACCACGCCGTTATTCAGCAATGACTGATCGACTGTCCGGATGTCCTTGACGTAGATTTTGCAGCTGGAGTAATGGTCGCTGTCGACGACGATATCCTCGAGCTGCTTTAAGGAGAAGACTCGGTATGAGCTTTCATCATTCCTGTTATAGACTGAACCATGCGGGATAGCATGGACTTCCTCCACTCCAGCATTCTCTCGCACGTCCAGAACTTCGCAGAAGATGCTGGTGCAAGGTTGCTGATCCTCAGGAAGGACCTTTCTCCGAAGCAAAGCATTGCAGAATGTTGATTTGCCAGCGTTCAGATCACCTGTAACCAGGACTTTACTGGATGTGTCCTCGATTCGTTCTCGCAATGCAAAAAGATGTCGTATGCTGTTGTTGATCTGGTTGTCCAAGAGCGCTGCAACGGATGCCTTTTCAAGCGAATGTACGATTTCCGATTGCGGAAGTCCCTCCATCTTCAATTCGATCTTCAGTACTGAAAAATCTCGGGCGAGTTGTGGTGTGACGAGCCGTGGCTCGATTTTCGGCGCCTCCGCTTCCACCGCCGAGGCAGATCCACCGAGCTCTCCCAGAGACGTCCCAGCACGTTGTGGGGGCTTTGGGCGCGAAGGCGCTGCGACCGCGCGGTCGAGATCCACGGTCGACTGTGTATGTATCATGCCAGGTCGCGCGTCTGGTCTCGCTGTAGGCGGCGACGGCGGTCTTTGTACGGTGGGATAATGTGCTGGCCATTTCGCATTCATCTCCTGCAGCTTCTTCAATGTCTCTACCGTCTGATTGATTGCTCGGCCTAGCGCAGTACGATTCTGGTTGTAGAAAAGCTGATGCACATGGCTAGCGAGCGCATGCTTCTCGTGCTCCGACGCTGAGTTGCTCTCGCCTGGTCCGACTGGTGTGTGTTCTGGTGTAAACCGGTCGGCTGTTAGGCCCGGATGCCATACGTTCTGCATCGACTCATCGCCTGTGACACTTGATCCATATCCACTGTCTTCGTCCAGAATCGCCTGCAGTCTCGCTGCGCTCTCCGATGTCGATCCAGATCCCACAGTCATATACTGTGGCCGTAGAGCAGGACCTCGCCGGGTGGCGGAGGAGCCTTCGCTTGCGCCCCGATCGGGCAGCCCGTCGCCATATGATTTAGTCGGACTCATTGTGGCTGTGATGAAGACTCGGTCGACATGGCGCGAGTCAGTGTGAGGATGTCGTCGTGGGTGTCGGAAAGCAGGTCGCGCATCAATACTAGGAGTTGTGCATGGCGCATCATGTCATGGTGTTTCGGTACAGTTTAAGCTTTCAAGCGGTTCAGCCCGCCTTCCGCGACTCTTTGTGATCTCGTGGGAGCCGATCAACACATGACGACCATCCACTACCCAAACGATCAACTCTACAATACCACTTATTCCAGGCGCAAAAACGCTACAAGATCTCTTCGTAATTCACGCGGTACTTCATTGTTGTGCAAATTGACCACTCAGCCTTACTCCGCGGCGCATCAGTCCACCTCGTCGCAATCATGAACGTAAGTGGACGCCTACCAGCCCAATGTGACGAGGTTTGACACTATGAGCAGATCGTCGAATGGGCCTTTGGCAAACGAATGACTCCGGCCGAACGTTTACGCAAACACCAACGAGCCCTCGAGAAGACCCAACGAGAGCTTGACCGCGAACGGACGAAGCTCGAGAATCAAGAGAAGAAGCTCGTGCAGGAGATCAAGAAGAATGCAAAGAATGGACAGATGGGCGCGGTGAAAGTGCAGGCAAAGGATCTGGTCAGGACGCGGCGGTATATCCAGAAGTTCTACCAGATGCGCACACAACTGCAGGCCATATCGTTGCGGATACAGGTATGCTCTGAAAGAAGGTCAGGACATATCTAATCGAGCTAACATTTCCTTGCAGACTGTGCGCAGCAATGAACAGATGATGCAGAGTATGAAGGGCGCGACACAACTCCTCGGCAGCATGAATCGACAAATGAACCTCCCGGCCCTTCAGCGAATAGCCATGGAATTCGAGAAAGAGAACGATATCATGGATCAAAGACAAGAGATGATGGACGATGCGATCGATGATGTTACTGGACTGGAAGATGAAGAGGAGAGCGAAGAGGTTGTCACGCAGGTGCTTGACGAAATTGGAATCGATCTTGGACAATCGGTAGGCTTGTTTTGCTCGTCTCTTACCATGGCTGCGCTAACACACTGCAGCTCGGAGAGGCTCCCCAAGGGCTTCAGAAGAATGCGGTGTCGAATGGAAAGGTTGCACAAGCAATCGGTGGTGGTGCAGATCCGGGCGACGACGATTTGCAAGCACGACTGGACAGTCTGAGGAAATGAGGAGAATACCCGACAAGTGATTAATGACGATACAATTCAGATATCCAGTGTGGCATCATTCGCATCCCAGAGGAGGACAGCAGAGGGCCGTCCTGGAGTCGGCAGAGTTGGCCTTCAGAGGACTGAGATGGCTCGCGGTCTGCAGATGAACGTGCCGTTGGGTTCTAGCAACGAGTGGCCTGGCTCATTCGCGCTGGATTTGCCGTCGGACCAGGGCCACGGCCCAGTGTAGCGGTTTCGGACCCTCATCGTTCTGGATCGCTTGCAAGAGGCGCTTGCAGGGATGTGACAGCCATCCCGTAAGGCTACCTACCCACTTTTGGGATCAACGATGGTTTGGGGCTCGAGATAGATGTCTCTCCTGTTGTGGAGTCAGTCTCACTCCACACACGACTGCCTGCATAAGATACACAGCATCAGTAGTTGAGGAGGACGGCAGTTTCGAGCAGTGTGAGTAGTAGTAGCTATGGCCGGTATCGACAAGCAGTGACCCCGCAGTGACCTCGATTTTATGCCACGAGGTGGCCAAATCATAGATTCGCGGGCGAAATGTGGCCATGCAAGGTATAAGCATGGATCCAAGGTCTATAAGATCTGGCGATGCTCGGCGGTGTTGTTTTCTTGTGCGTCGGCTTGTATTCTCCCATCTGCCTGATCACCGGTGCACAATTTGGTCGTCTCTATAGAGCCGGACCTTCCGTTGCTGCTAGTCAGTGTGTCCGTCACTGGATCCGGTACTTGTGATTCCCCTCCTCACACGTAATCCTCCTCTCCCTCGGCGACATCACCTCAATTCGCGCACAACAGTCGACCACCACTTCGCCGTCGCGGTGCAGACATTTCGACAACAAAGACGACCTCAGCCCCTCCTATCGACCCCACTTCATCCGCTGCGTCATCAGCTCAAGGCTCGTCCGAGGCCATTGATCCGGTTTCGTAAGCGGCCTGCGCCTCAGGGCATGCCTCCTCACAACACGACACTGTTTGCTAACCATTGCCAGCAATCCACGCAGCTCGCTCGTGGTCCGATTCACCTGCACCGTCAGCAGTTCGCCAAACGTTCGACCTGCGTCCGACTCGTCGGCTCGCCGACTCATCTCGTAAACACACCACATCCGAGTCCGCTGCGACGCAGACCTGCCGATCAAGGATCTCAGATATATGAGTGGCGTCGCAACAAAACCGACCACAGACTTGGCCGGAAGTAAGAGACATAGTCTCTCCGGTCAGGGTGGGTTGCTCAATCGGATGTTTGGCAGTTCTGGAAGCGGAATCAGCACCAACGGTACCTCGGTCGGTGCGGACGGAGCCACCACGGACTCTGCACAAAGCCCCACCGCCAACAACAACATGACTGCCGTCGCCGAAGACCAGAACGACGTCGCAGGCGAAATGCAAAGTCCGACGCGCAAGCAGGCAGAGGAGAGCTCACCGACGGAGAAGAAGCGGCGGAGTAGCGGTGTTGGTCGAGCTCGCGACTTGTTCAGCAGCGCAAAGCAGTCACTCTCAAACAGTCTCAGTGCCAACCCAAATGCCGGCGAAAAGTCGAGCCCCAATCAGCAGACTCCCATGCAAAAGCTAGGAAAGTATGACCCGGCGCTCATCGTGCCTCAGGGCTCGTTGAACAACTCGGCGGGCGAGTCGGTCCCAGGTCCTCGATCGACGTTTCGTGTCGGTGTGACCGAAGACAAGAACAAGAAGTGCAGACGCACCATGGAGGACACCCACGCCTACTTGTACAACTTCCTCAGTACTCCCGCGCCGGCTTTGGAAAACGAGACCAAGGGCCTCTCCCTCATCAAGACCTTGACCAGGGACTCTGTCCGGTCTACAAACAGCTTGAGCAGGACCATGACCAACCAAGAGGTGGTGGAGACGGACAATGGATACTTTGCCATCTTCGATGGTCATGCGGGTACTTTTGCAGCAGACTGGTGCGGTAAGAAGGTACACATCCTACTGGAAGATATCATTCGCAAAAATCCGAATACACCGATCCCCGAACTGCTGGACATGACGTTCACCTCAGTCGATCACCAGTTGGAGAGACTTCCCTTGAAGAATAGCGGATGTACGGCTGTCACAGCGGTGCTCCGCTGGGAGGACCGGATACCAAACCCTCAGTCCGCCACGGGATCCACTGCGATTGCTCCTGCGGCCGCTGCCGCTGCGAAGGAGGGAGGGGCATCATCGTCGTCTGGCACCGACAGTGTCCCAGCTGCAGAGAGTAAGCTGAGAGAGACGGCTTCACGCCAGCGCGTGCTCTACACTGCGAATGTGGGAGATGCAAGAATTGTGCTGTGCCGCAATGGCAAGGCGCTACGCTTATCGTACGACCATAAAGGCAGCGACGAGAACGAGGGCAAACGCATCGCCGGTGCTGGTGGACTGATCTTGAATAACCGTGTTAATGGCGTGCTGGCAGTCACCCGCGCCCTCGGTGACGCCTACATGAAAGATCTGGTCACTGGCCACCCGTACACCACAGAGACCGTGATCCAGCCAGACATTGACGAATTCCTGATTTTGGCTTGCGATGGAGTGAGTGGATGATTCCATGCTGGGGAAATGACTTGACTGACAACTGTCTCTAGCTTTGGGATGTGTGCTCCGATCAGGAGGCTGTGGACCTTGTCCGCACCGTCCAGGACCCGCAAGCTGCATCGAAAGCACTCGTGGATCACGCCTTGGCTCGCTTCTCCACGGACAACCTCTCCGTCATGGTCGTCCGATTTGACAACAAGCTTCTACAGGAGACGCAAGACGCAAAGGACAATCTGATCGGCGTTGACGGCGATCCACCGACCAAACCTGACGGTATCAGTGAAGCGCAAGCAATTGTCAGCGGCATCCAGCCGCCGGCCGATGCCAGTGGCTCGCCTCTCGATCCAGTGACCACAAACGAGATTATGAACGACGTCGAACAGAATCAAGAGCCAGGTCCGGAATTGTAAGTAGTGCAAAGGGTACAAGGCCTGCAGCGCGGCGTGAGACAGTCTCTCCGCTTGCTCCAGGTCTTGAGCCCGCATAAGCATCTCTTCTTTGAGCTGTGGCTAACCCTTATGCCCTTTCATTTAGGAACCCCGCTGCTCTGGAGACTGCACGCAAGGACCACAAGCCAGATCCCCAAGCTTTGGCCGAGGCTTCCAAGGCGCGTGAGTAAATCGAGAACGGGGCGGGGTCTTAATAGGCGTGCATGGTTCAGGAGTGCGGCCTTACTCCATGAGTTACATGCAGTGCAAGCGATGGTGGTTATCTTGATTGGCTGGTGGCATAGAACTTCGAATCAGACACTTGGGGAGGTAGCACTCCTGCGAAATGCAACGACAGTTGACATCGAATTTGAGCGTCGTCTTCATCTCTGCCTGAGGTCGACGATTGACCTCGTTGTTCACCCGTAGAATGTTTCGCACGTGAGTCCGAAACGTGTCACTGATCCCTGTTGCTTCTCCGCAATCAGACTTCAGACCCCACGTTTCTTATCGTCGTCACAATTGCTAGCTCGCTTCCACGTCAATTGACCGAATCGCATCACCAACATATGATAGTCCGTCCAACAACACCCCTACATCACGACACCACCACCTCTCACAGCACCACTTTACAGTCCGACCCGATGCCCTCCGTTTGTCTGCTCACTGCCTGCCGCCACTATGGACGCGAATAACGAGACCCTGACCGATATTCAGCCCAAGCAGGCTAATCCGGAACAGTCCCACGCCTCCATCCCGGACGACAGCCAAAGCCTGCAGCCCGGCCACGAGTCCGCTGTCGCTAATGAGCACGGCGCTTCCACGGAGACCGGTCCAACGAGCGCATGTGCAGACGAGTCCAGGTCCACTCCTTCGCCATTCCCCGCTGCACCGAGCCATTTCCTCCGTCCCTCTCGCGCGGCTACCCGGCCTTCCAACGTGAAGCGCCCAATGACTTCGCTGGATAAGGAACAGATTGATGGTCTTGTGAGTGTTGCGTCCTGGCTTGTCACACGGCCGCGAATTGTGCGCGCAGTGGCGTGGAGTCGTACGGGTTCGCCATTAAGTGAACCGTCGCTGACGGATACTTTTCTCCATGTAGCGTGCGATTCGCGCATTTCTCAAGGTCCGCACGAGTTACGATGTCCTTCCACTCAGCTACCGCCTCATCGTATTCGATACCTCCCTCCTGGTCAAGAAGAGCTTGAACATCCTCACACAATGCGGTGAGTGCGCGGAAAGTACATCATATCTTGAAGCAGCACTGATTGCAGAACAGCTATCGTATCGGCGCCGCTATGGGACTCGAAAACGTCCACCTTCGCTGGACTTTTGACGACCTCCGACTACATCAACGTGGT
This sequence comes from Zymoseptoria passerinii SP63, assembly GCA_000223825.2. Taxonomy (NCBI): domain Eukaryota; kingdom Fungi; phylum Ascomycota; class Dothideomycetes; order Mycosphaerellales; family Mycosphaerellaceae; genus Zymoseptoria; species Zymoseptoria passerinii. The sequence continues at coordinate 28,057 of AFIY01001364.1, read as the reverse complement.
GCAATACTACTGGCAAAATCCTAGTGCCCTCGAACAAGTCGATCAATTCCGCCTCAATAGTCTCCGCGAGATCGAGCGAGCCATCGGCGTCACACCCATCGAGACCGTCTCTATCCACCCACTGCAACCGCTATACGAAGCCTGCCGCCGTATGCTCGAGTCCCGCGCCCGTCGCATTCCTCTTATCGACGTCGACGATGAAACCCAGCGCGAAATGGTGGTCAGCGTCATCACACAGTACCGCATTCTCAAGTTCATATCCGTGAACGTGAAAGAGACGCAAATGCTCCGCAAGCCGCTCAGGGATTTGAACGTGGGCACATACACCGATGTCGCGACGGCAACGATGGACACACCGGTGATGGACTGCATACACATGCTAGTTAAGAAGAGCATTTCAAGCGTCCCGATCTTGGATGTCGATGGCACGGTGCTGAACGTGTTTGAGGCGGTGGATGTCATCGCGCTGATTAAGGGCGGCGACTATGAAAATCTCAACCTCAGCGTGGGCAAGGCGCTGGACAAACGCTCCGATGTGAGTCTGGACCACGCAGGCTTGGCATTTGCCGGTTGTGGTGATGATGTGAGCTGACATGTCGATGTAGGATTTCCCTGGTATTTACACCTGCACGCTCAACGACCGTCTGGATACTATCTTCGACACAGTTCGCAAGTCTCGTGTGCATCGCCTGGTGGTCGTGGATGAGGCGGGTCAGCTCAAGGGACTGCTGTCGCTTAGTGATATCCTGGATTACACGCTCAACAGCCCATTGGGTGACGAGGAGCAATGAGAATGCTTGGTGGAGAGCGAGCGAATGATGCATTACGAAGGAGTCAAGTCTTGGAAGGAGGCATACGAAACGTCCAACAGAGAACGACAGAAGACGCGATTCACGAAGCGGTGCCAAGCAGAATGGCAGAGGATCATGGTTCGAGGTTGAAAGTTCGAAGTCGAAAGTCTGAAGTTGCGAGCTCACGAGAGATACCCACTGCATCGTGTACACTACTGATGAGCGCCTTGATTACGGGCGCAGGGCGAAGAGCCAAATATGCGAACAGTGCTCGTGCATACTGGTATAGAGTTGATGGAACCGACACAAATGCAAGTATCTGTGAAGAGTACAGGCTCTGTCAGCCATCCTACATCGACTTGGATGACTCTCGCAACTCTCCTGAACTCATTGTCTTGCGAAGCATGGCATTACATTTCGGGTACAATCGACCTGCGCAGCCAGCCGTTACCAGCCCTTTCGAGGAAGCCCCTTCAGTTCGCTCACTGGCTAGAAGTTGACTGTCTACAATGATGTATGCACGTCGATATGCTCTCTTGTTGCTGCCTGTTGGCTGTGCAGTCGGATGCGACACTGAACAGGCCAGAACAAGGACACAGCGGAAGACGGTGGGCTCCGACCGCCTGCGCAAGTCGATTGTAGATGGACTACGTCCACAAAGTCATTCTTTCATCTCAGTATGCTCATATCCAGAGTCGATCCGCTCAATACTTCTTGCAATCCTCCCCCTCCGCAATCTCCTCAACACTACTCTGCCGCATATCCTCCGGCGTCTGCATCGCCACCAGTAAATTCTCATCAACATCGACCTTCGGCCCACTATAATTCTTCCTCCCATCCACGAACCACTGCACGATTGAAACAATAAACACAATCGCAAAGGCCACAATGCAATAATTCATATTCGACCCCGTGACCGGCAGAGCAGGCGGAAACACGAACAGTACCGTCGTGACAATCACAAACGCCACGCCCATGACGTTGATCGTCCAGGCGAACCACTCGGGTAGTACGAATGCACGAGTGGGAGGCAGCATGCGCCGACCGCGGAGACAGTTTATGGCGATGGGGATGCCGTAGGAGACTCCGAGCGAGACGACGGAGGCGCTGATGATGGCGTTGAACGCGCTGCTGGAGCCGAGAAAGATGCAGCCGAAGACGATGACTGTGGCGAAGGTGAGGCCTAGGGCGTAGAGGGGTACGTCGAGCGTGGGGTGGACGCGAGCGAGGAAGCGAGAGAACGGCAGGCCGCCGTCGCGGGCAAAGGCTGGGTTAAGAGTTAGCTTGGTGGCAAGAGGGTCGTTATATTGAGAGGGTCTCATACCATAAGTCATCCTGCTGGACGTGGTCATGATAGAAGTCGTGGCGAAAAGCAGGCAAACCGACGGGATGATGAGCAAGCACACGGATCCCGCTAGGCTGTTGGTCGCGTTGAAAAGGATCTGATTCAGCGGGCCTGCCTTCGAGGCGATGACTTCGGTGATGTCTCCCGCCACGAACAGCAGAACGGATAGGAAGACAAATCCGGTGCCAAGGCCAATGAAGACGCAGTAGATCATGATCTTTGGTCCTTCGATAACGGCGTTCGGGATCTCTTCGATCATGTGCGCGACGGCATCGAAACCGGTCAAGGCGAGGGAGCCTTGTAGTAAGCCGAGCATCCATGCGAGACCATCAGGCCAACCGGTTTCGTTCAAGAACGTTCGGTAGACAAACTGTCCAGAGCTGTAGTTTGGAGAAGCGCATGCTAAGAGGGTGATGGAGATGACCACGAAGCCTGAGATGGTCCAGAATATGGCTGCTTTGTTGACGTGTGGCAGGAAGCGGTTGCCAAAGACATTGACCAATAAAGCCACGAAAGTGTATGCGGTGAAAATGAGGAACAGATGCCATCTTTGGGCTTCGTACCCGGGGTTGGAAAGATAGATGATTCCGATGATGATTTGGCTTCCAAGGAGGCCTCCCGTGGCTACAAGACCTGTAAATCATTAGCTTGGTTCCTCGCTTGACCTTTGAGATGCTGGTCCAACTTACTCGACCATCCGAAGCAATTTATATATCCCGTCACCCATGAAAGCAGCGGTTTCCAGTCCTCCCAAGCGATGATATGAACCCAATGATACTGTCCGCCCGCGGTCGGGAAAGCAGACAGAAACTCCGCCAGACTTGCAGCCAGGCAGAGGTTGAACACACCAGCCGTGACTAAACCCCAAATCACAGCCGACGGTCCTCCAGACGGAAGTGCTAGGGATAGGGACGTCGACAAAGCCGTCCAGGAGTTCAAGATTGCAAAGGCTAGTCCAAGCATGCTCAGCGGTGTGAAGTTCCGCTTCAGCTCTTGTTGAATCCCCAGAGCCGCTAGACGGGCATCGTCTTCTGCGACGGAGTGTTGTCTCATGATAGAGGTTGGTTGACGTCCGTACCGTCGAAAGTGATGAAGAGGTGGTGAGGTGAGGTGAGGTGAGGTGCGTGAAGAGCAGACGCAGTTGTACCTACAGCCTTGACATCCCATCTCCTGGGCGTGAGCTACAGCATGATCCGGAGTTGCACCTCTCGTTCAGTGGTTCTGTGGACCCTGCAGCTGCCCTATCACTGGTTGCTGATTGCGGTCCTACCGATGTGGAAAGTGTAGCCGTCTGACGAATCAAGTGCTGTGAGGCCAGATATTGGTGATATCTTTATGCGGGGTAAGGAGCAGCAGTATCGGGAGGGGAAGACCATAAGGTACCGACGAGCTGTCCATACAAGGCGTGGGGCAATACGGTATCGTAGAGCGGAGTCGCGGATTGAGTTGACTTGGCACCCCCTCGGCAGAAGCTTGAAATAGGATCCCACTGCCTAGTGAGGTCAGACAGCATGAGTATGCTGAAATGGAGGTAGTCTTGTAGAGAGTCGACCGCCTATGCTCCATTGTCCTCTGGTCGCATTGGGCGTTTATATGGCCCAACAGCAAGAGACGATTCTGCTTACGGTCGGATGAAGGGAACGGAAACGCGAGCATCGACGGACTGAAGTGTAAGGTAAGGTAGGCCTGGGACAAGATGTTTTTCTGCAGTGCAACCAGCCAGTGGAGGAGTCAGGATCAAGGCCACGATAAGCAGCACTGCCTCTGTGGGGGAGATACACGACCTTGCAAGCTGCCATTTGGAAAGCGGAATTTCGAAGTCCCATTCACTCCCGTCGACATTTGCGTGTACACAAGGAGATTGCAGTCAGCCATGGATCGCAGGATGATGCGCGCTTCAACATGCTCTGGAAAGTCGACGACGTCCAGCTGGAGAATTGATTGCTCACGTAGAATCAGCATCATGCGAAGAGATTGAATCCAGCGCTTCCACGGCTTGCGAGGGATGTATCAGTCGCGAATGGCCACCGCGGCGCTGTGGTCGTAGCATGTCCTCGTCGTTGGTACAGTATATTAGTTGATTCTGAGGAACGATGGCAGCATGCTTGCTGCATTCCAGATCGGGGATCTGCTTACTTGATCACCGGAAGTGACGGGACGGGTGATCTTCCCGTCCGCTTTTATGCAGAGTTGTGTCTAAAGTTGGAAGGAGCGAAACACGACGCCGGCGATGCGATCATCGTGAATGTTCCGCTGCGAACCGGCAACGGCATCTGCACGTCAAATGTCAAACGCCAAATGTCACATCCCGTGTCCCCCGCGCTTGCATGCAATTATGTTTCCTTTGCTACCACAATTCCAGTGAATGACGCAAGCCAGGCTTGGGCAGACCAGAAGAATCAAGATCTGGGATCCATCCTCCAGGATCGCACTGCCTGCGAAGATCCACAGCTTGAACGAAACCAGCCGCAGAATATCCACTTTGGCCGCATTCATGATCTGGACATGTAGATATACCAGTTACATCAGAAACGGAGCCCAGTGCAAGCAAATCCAGCGCTTTGAGCCAAAGCATTGAGAGGGTGTGACTCGAACAACAGCACTCACATCTCGCAATGAACATGGCCACCAGTAATAAGCCGGCTGGACGGCGAGCCCTTGCTGAGATTCAGTTCAACGAGATACTTTCCTCCGACCAAGGCACTTCTTCCGAGGACGAATCTCCCGGATCCAGGGACATCAATAGCGATGACGTGCAGACTGCTATAGGAGTCTCAATCGGAGGCGAGCAGACTCGCTTCAACGATTCAAGAACGCCGGCTGCGGAGAAAGCGGCAGTAATCGAGCGAGAGGGCGGTTTCTTCGGTGCAACGTTGGACGGCTCGGCTGGTGCTCGCACTCCGACTGAAGACGATATACACGACGCAGAAATCCCACCAAGTCCTGCAGAGCGGGCAAGACCGCCACAGGTTACAGACCCAGGCCAGAGCTCGACAGATGCGTCGCCAGAGCGAGTGCGGCAGCGGCTTCAGAAGCCCTCGCCGTGGCGAATACCAGACTCGAAGCAAACGCAAAGGTCGAACAAAACGAAATCCATCCTCCGAGATGGATTCGCGTCCTTTGGCAGAAAACGCTCATGGTCCGGCCCAGAGTCTTGGTCGGCAAATCGCAAGAACTCCATGTTTGCCAATTTTCCGTCCATGTCAATGCCGAAAGGCTTCAGCATGCTATCACCGTTCTCGTCCAGCTTTGATGGCAACAAGTCTGAAGGATCTCGAACGCCGAAGCAAGGTCAAAGTTCTAGAAGCGCCACTCTGTCCGGTATCCAGGAAAGCAATGGCCAAGCGAAGACCTTGGAGCGACCTGGGTCCGCTCGATACGTTAAATACTTATCTGGCTCGCCTGAGGACAATGATGAAGCATTTGCGACTGTCGGAGACTTACCCGGCTCGCAAATGCGGAGGATCAAGTCCAGACCACAGCAACTGCGTCGGTCGACCTCGGACAATTCGCTCGTGACTATGCGCACATTGTCCAGGGTATCATCTTTGGGTGACGATAGTCGATTCGAGCACGTCCAGGAGCAAGTCAACTCCCGGCTGAAAGCCATCAAAGACTCATACAAAGACTCAAAGATCAACTTGCCGAGCATGCCTTCAATTTCAGACTTCAGCGTATCGAGTTTTACGCCGGATTTCCTGACCCGTGACCGATCCGACTCTCTTCCAGCAAAGCCGCGGACGCAGTGTCCGGCCGTTAGTCTTCCTCATCGAGAGAAGCATGCAGATGCTCCCGTTGATCCTATGACGAGGCAGAACTATCATTCTGCAAAGGAAGCCATATCTGATACCATGGACAAGTCAATGATTGACCATCCGCACTTTAGCCGTGCTCTGGAGCATCTTGAAGGAGATGTGGTTGTGCTCGGAGGCTATCGAGGTTCAATACTCCGAAGTACAGAGACTGGCCGCCAAGTCTGGATTCCTGTGAAAGTGGGACTAAACATAAGGAAGGTGAATCTGGAGCTCAGCTTGGATGAGAATGGCGATGAACGCGCCAGAGAAACAATATATCCTGACGGCATGCTGTCACACATCGGACCCATTGATATTTCCCGAAGGTTGATCAAGCGACTCAAGACTTGTGATAACGCTCAATCGTGGAAACTTCGAACCCACAATTACGGATACGACTGGAGGTTGCACCCTGCGTATCTGAGCAAGCAGTTGGTCGAGTTCCTCGAAGGTCTGCCATGTAATCAGCCTGGGGTTGCGAGAAAGGACAGAGGAGCAACAGTCATTGCTCACTCTCTTGGTGGCTTAATTACCCGGCATGCCATTGGCCAGCGCCCCGATCTGTTCAAAGCAGTGGTCTACGCCGGCGTACCCACAACATGTGTGAACATCTTAGGGCCACTTCGAAACGGAGATGAGGTACTCATGTCAAGTCGTGTGTTGACGGCCCAGGTGAACTTCACCATCCGCACTTCTTTCGCATTGCTACCGCTGGATGGAAAGTGCTTCTTTGACAAAAATACCAAGGAGGAATATCCGGTGGACTTTTTCGATCCACAGACCTGGATTGAGAACCGCCTCTCACCATGCGTAGGGCGACCTCTGCCTCCATTGTCGACTCCTCCGAAGCCCACCGGGATTTCCGGATATGTCAACTCCATTGCAAGTGCCTTGCCAAACTTCACAAAGCCCGTCAAGAAGACCATGTCACAGTCGAGCAACTCGAAGACAACAAGCATTGCTGGCGTCACAGAGCCCGATGTCCTCACTCCGGGTGCTCAAGGTAGCAGCGTCGCTGCCGCTCACGGCAATATCGCCCACGAACCTGGCGAACTCAACGAGAACGGTGAAGAATACGAGCAACCCTCAGTGCGCACGGCTGTGACGTTACCACGAGACGAATGCATCGCGTACCTCACAAGAACTCTAGCCACGGTCAAGAAGTTCAAGGAGGAACTCGCTTTCAATCCGGCGCATCACGAAGCGAACCTCTACCCACCTGCGGCCGTCATCTACGGCAAAAGCACACCAACGGTCGTTGGCGCGAAGATCGATGGTCGAGAAGGAATGAAGCACGCAGATTCATATGATGAACTTGCCTTTGCGAGTGGTGACGGCGTCGTGTTGGCGCGAGCGGCCATGTTGCCTGAGGGATATCGAGTTGTGAAAGGAGGTGTGGTGAGCAGTGAACGAGGTCACGTCACTTTGCTGGGCGACCTCGAAGCAGTCGGGAAATGTCTGTACGCCGTCACGAATGCGCGAAGAAGAGGTGTGGGCTGGGGCAACTGAAAGCGTCGCCTACCGTGGATCATTAATGGGCTGTCTGATCAAAGATATGGTCGACGGCAAAACTTACCTTCTAGAGCTGTCATATTCTATAGCTGTCGCCTCGAGCTCTCACAGCAATGTCTGATGACTTGTCGTACCATCTTACAGCGTGTCTAGTAACAGGTACAAATCTATGATGTCCATGAAATCTATGCACTACCTGATCCATACATCTACCACGTGCGCACAGTAGAAAAAATGTGCCTGTTACGACGTGTGGTGAATGTCGAACGATGTCTGCCCTTTTTAAGCTTCATGGACGAACAACACCACTAGCTAATCACAGCGTCTCCAAAGTCAGCTTCATGATGCAACGGAGGTCCCGCCCGACCAAAGTACATTGACTGCCAATTTTCTTGCGCGCACTGAGGCTAAATCACCTTTTTGCGCGCACTGTACTTCTCCCTCCTCGACGTACCGTTTGCTCTCACGCTCTCCTCACAGACATGCTCTGACCACAGCACCAATTCTCGCACCAGCCATACCCAATCGCTCTGCGAAAGCGAGCGATTTCTTGAGCGAAACTCGTCAGGTGCAAGCATGTTCGATCTTCGCAGCCGCGTCGTCGGCCATTGGCCATGGGCCGGGCCAGTGTACCTCACTCACATCGGCAAACCAAGCTGCGAGGGACCTCTCGAGGAGGAGCAGCTACCGCACTATCGGTGAATACCCCATGGGCATAAATCCGATGTCCTTTGCTGACAGTCCTTCTTTAATAGCCCGGAGCTCTTCTACCCTGTTCGAGTCGGCGCAACGATCAACGGGAGGTATCTCGTCATCGCCAAGCTGGGATACGGATGTCATGCGACGGTCTGGCTGTGCTTTGATAAGGTGTAAGTCGATCTCATCCATGTGTTCCATGATCACTTACTGATACATATGCTGCAGCCAGAAGCGACACTTGGCATTGAAGATCGGGTTGGCGCAGTCGATCGCGTCGCAGAACACCACCGCGCTCGAGTCCGGTGAGCTCGCAGCATACCGACGCCTTGGGGAGTGCACCGGCCTCTCCGCATCCACCGAACGCTTCATCGCACGCGAGGCCGCGGAGTCATTCACCCTCCGCTCCTGGAGGAGCAAATTCCAACACACCTGCTTCGTCTTCCCTGCCGCCGTAGCGGATCTCGGTATGCTCCAAGCTGGGAGCTTACAGCGCTCACCTGCAGAGGCCGTGCAATTGTGCAAGCGAGTCCTCAGGAGCCTCCTCACAGCTGTGGACATCCTACACACCCAAGCTGGGATGATCCACTGCGATATCAAGCCGGACAACATCCTGTTCAGCGGGAGCGACGAGTCAATCTACACCGACGTCGCGAAGGTGATCAAGAAGCGTGCTCTCGGCGCTCGCTGGTCAAAGAAAGGTAGACGGTCAACCTGGGAGTCGATCCACCTCTCCGAGTTCGTGCCCAAGGAGCTCTGGGGTCATCCCGTGCTGGCCGACCTGGGAGAAGCCAGGATCTGCGAGACCGACGGACAAAGGTTCAAGGCCGCGGAAGTCTGCAGCGAGGGTTTCCGTCCCGCGGAGATCATCTGTGGGATGGAATGGGGTGCGGAAGTCGACATTTGGGGTGTAGGCATGGTGGCCGTGATCTTGCTCTCCAACCAGCTGATGTTCGGCATGAGTCGCCATACAGGCGACCGGGCAAATACCGAGTACCTGGCTCGTATGGAGGCGGTCATGTTGGCGCCGCCGAAAGCGTTCTTGGATCGCATGCCGAAGCGTAAGAACTATTGGGACAAGAACGGCCAGTGGGCCAAGAAGCATGGCGTAGAGGTGCCCAACCGTTCGATGGAGAGCATTGGATGGAAGGTCGAGGAAGAGGAGGGACCCGCTCTGTTGAACTTCTTGCGGGGCATCTTCACCTGGTTGCCGGAGGAGAGAAAGTCGGCGAGAGAGTTGTTGGATGATGCCTGGCTTCAGTCATGATGCCTCTTCAGTCGTCGCTGCCCACTGCTGGCTACATGCAGGCCGGATAGAAATAGATTCAAATTCTTCGAACTGCACTTCAGCTAAGACTCCAGTGCGCGTTGTCGGTCCCGTCACTTGATCTCTGACAATGAGGCGACGAATGCAAGATACAGTCAGTCGATGAGGAGATGTGGCGGTGGCAGAACGACGGCAAGGATACGCGCTACGGCGGTCCATAGTAGAACATGGGACATCAAAGAAGATCACTACCAAATTTCCATCTTGCACTTTTCCAACCCCATCATAAATGTCGCTATATCACGAAGCCGCAGAATGCCTGACGGTCGCTCAAAAGAATGGAGGCTCGTTGAAGTCGGTCGTTTTTGGAAAGAAGACATGGAAAACTGATGCTCGCACGCTATTCGCCGTTTGTGCAGAAGCTGCGAAATGGTCCACCATTCTTTCGGAAGTTGTCGAGAAGAGCGGGATATTGAAACTCGAGCGGAATGTGAGTACAGAAGACATCTCCGTCCGAAATGCAGTGAGCTCTCGACAGAAACGTCGCTAACATTGCTTCTTCAGCTCACACCGACATTGGCTCTTCTCCTCACCCACGACCTCCTCCTGGCAAAGAAAGGAGTAGCACTACCAGCAACGCATGGCCTCAACGCCGCCGTCAGCCGACACAAGGCTCGATTATCCGCCGAATTGACAAAGCTGCGGATCCGACGACGTTGTGCTACTTTGGACGATCTGCGAGCTCTGGTCAACGCAGACAGCGCAGGCGAGCCTCAAGCAAGTGCGGATGGATCTCAGCCATTGAGACATCCCAGATGGATTCGTATCAACACTTTCAAGGCCAACTTGGAAGAGGAATTGGAGACGACGTTCTCGAGCTACACAAAGGTCGAGAAGCTCAACGAGATCACTCATGCTCCTGCTGGCAAGCGGCTACTTTACGTCGATGAACATGTGCCGGACTTGATCGCGACTGCTGGTCCCGATGATACTTCGAGTTTGCAGCCTTACAAGAATGGCAGATTCATCTACCAGGAGAAGGCCTCCTGTTTCCCGGCCTACTTGCTGAACCCGACATCCGATGACGGCGACATCATCGATACCTGTGCAGCTCCTGGAAACAAGACCACGCACGTCGCCGCGATTCTGTCAAAAACTGTCGATGGTGAGTCCGAAGGGAAGAAGCGTCGGGTCACAGCCTGTGAGAAGGACCCGGAGCGCTCAAAGACCTTGGAGAAAATGGTCAAACTCGCCGGAGCGAACAACATCGTCACCATCAAGGCCAAGCAGGACTTTCTACGAATCGACCCGACCCGCAAGGATGTTTCGAATGTGACCGCGCTGCTGCTAGATCCGAGTTGTTCGGGGAGTGGCATCGTCGGAAGAGATGAAGCTACCCTGAAAGTTCATCTCCCATCAGCAACGGCAGAGGATTCGACTTCCAAGGGAAAGAAACGCAAGCGATCAAGCAAGCCGGAGCCTCAGAAACCCCAGCCAGAAGCGCCCATCGAGATTGAGGAAGAGGTGGCGGACGATGAGACTGACGACAAAGCGAAGCTCGAAGCCCGACTGGAGAAGCTGTCCACCTTCCAGCTGCGGCTACTGCAGCACGCAATGGCATTTCCGTCAGCGAGGAAGATATCCTACTCAACCTGCTCCGTTCACTCGGAAGAGAACGAGAATGTTGTCGTCAAAGCACTGCTTTCCGATATAGCGCAACGGCGTGGCTGGAGAATTATGAAGCGCGCGGACCAAGTTGATGGTATGCAAAAGTGGCATAAGAGAGGACTTGCCGATGCTGTGCGAGGTGCGATACCCGCGAAGATCAAGGCGAGGTTCGACATTGAGGATGTGGCGGAGGGTTGTATCAGATGCGAGAAAGGTGGTGAAGACGGCACAATGGGCTTCTTTGTTGCTGGTTTCGTGCGCGATGGCGGCGAAGACATTGCTCTCGAGACGAAGGCTCGCAATGGAGAGCACGAACAGGACGATGAAGATGGCGACGATGACGATGACGATGACGATGAGTTCAATGGGTTCAGCGACGATGAGACCTGATCTGAGTTCAGTTCTCACACCCGGAGAGATCCCACGCCCGAATCACTCTTGGCCTGCCTATCAATGCTGCATTCACAAGGACGAGAGGAGGATCAATCTTAGATCTCGTGTCAACAGACAAAGCGATCCGCTTTGTCCTATTCACACTTGCATCAAAGCCCCAAAGCTGTGACTCGACACAATGGCATTCTTTTGTCCTTAAGTATAAGACAAGTCCTCGCCGAAAACACTGTTTCATATCCAAGTCACTTCTCGAATCTTATGCTGGCATAAGAACCCTCGGGCCACTTGATTCAACCATACCACTAACAAACCCAGCAGAAATACCTGGACAGCACAATGCCGAACCTACTTCGCAGCATACATCGCGGCTCCTACTACTACGCTCAACGTTCTCACTCACCACTGGAGTCTCGCCAGGAGCACAAATACGGACCAAACCACGACGAAGACAGGTCCAAGCATGTTGGCTTGTACCTAGGCCTCGCCTTGACCTTCGTTCTCGTCACAATCTTGGTTCTTCTCCAAACAAGCAAGATCAGAATCTTCACCAAACGTCGAGCCAAGCGAGCCCGCGGCCAAGGCATGCACCTGCGCGAGCGATCTCTCCGCAAACAACGCGCCATCCCCGGCAAGGATGCTCCGAGTGTCGCCTCGCCGTTTGACGACGAGCATGAGGTTGGTCGGGTATACTCGTGGAACGAACCGGCACGGCCGCAGAGTACGCATAGCCGACCTTCCATTCGGGCCGTCTCTGGTGAGGCAGCTCCGGATAGGTATGGAGAGCTGCAGGATGCGTATGGGGTCAGACGCGGGACCCGCTTTGGTCACGATGCGGAGGACAGAGATGGGTTTGAGAAGGCCCCTCAGAACGGATTCCCGTCGCCTCGTACGTACTTCTCGGGCCGTTGAGGACTCTGCGAAGCTAGGCAAGGCCCCAGGAGCGAATGCGGGACACACCCTGGCGTGCATATAAAAATCCGAAAGTCATGCGAGTTCTCCGAACACAGTTGTTCGTTTCTCCAATGTGGTGCTGGTACGCCGTGACCTCGGGTATATTTCGCAAGAGGCAAATCCTAGAGCAAGTTCTGAAGTACCTCGTTCTGTATCCAAGGCATTCGGTACGAGGGTACCTCTTGCTGTGCCAGAAGCAGTAGGGCGGAAGGAGCAACGAAACACATGGTAGATTTGCCAGTCATCAAAGAAAACATAAATAGCCAAAGCATTATCTGTGCATCTTCTTCGCCGTGTTTTCCGCAATCTGCAATCAATCTGGAAAATGTCGATGTCGGTGTCATGTAAGTAGGTCAGCAGCTTTCCCTGCACGCTGTGAGGTTCACATGCGCCGACTTCAAGTTCCTTCGACGACGGGTGCATTCGGGTCGGTGACGTCCCGCGGCACTTCCTCGCACCGGCTCACCACGATACCATTAGTATCAACAACACCCCAGCCAAACAACACCACCGTCACTAAACACCTTGAGGAGTCCGAACGCCTCACCTTTGGAAAAGCCAGTTGACGAAACAAGTCTGCTTCAATCTTGCTCTCAGTACACCCCACTATCGAATCCTCCCGACTGCTGGCAGCGGGGTGACTCTTCCTGGTTCTGCCATCTTTTGTACAGGGCAACAGAAGACGACATATCCAGCGACCATGTCTTCACAACGACCTTTCTTCGGCAACTTCCTCGCAGCGTTTCGAGCGCATTCGCATGCCATTCCCAATACCTCCACATCAATCTCCAGCGGTGCAGCAGCATCGTTGTGGACCGCAGCACCGCAACAACGACCAAAGTCGACATCACCTGATCTCGAACAAAGGCCACAAAAGACCGTCACCCCGAAGACCAAGACGTACAATTCTGCGTCGACCAGCGCAGTCCAAGACCGACAACTAGTCCAACAACTCCCACCGCTCCAACACAACGTCAGTCCGCAAACCCACCTCTCACGACCTCCCACCTCACCCGCTCTCCCGATCTACGGGCCGGAGAACAAGCCACTGCCGAGCTACCCTACCGCACAAGAAGTCCGACGGTCAAGAAGAAGGAGCAGCGATAGCAGTTCGGACTCGGGCGGCTTTCGAGAAGTGCGCGGAGGAACGGGCGAGAAATGGTTTATTGGTGGTATGACGGCGGGTGGAGAGGAGAAGTACTACAAGCTGAGCATGGTAAAGCGGGACAAGAGCTCGGATCGCATCTCGACGGACCAGATGAGCCTATGAAATGATTAGGATGTGATGAATTTGAACTGGATATTGCTCTTGAGGCGTTGAGATCCTGTGCTACGACTCCGGTACCGAAAAGACTCGGGATTTCAGCGGCACACAATCGAGAAAACAACGGCCGATACCACTGTACATTCTGCACAAAAGTGAATGGTACGAAGAACACGAGCGTAGCAGAAAGGCTTGTCTAGCCTCGCGTGAAGCGACGGCTGATCTGCCACTGCGGAAATCTCAGCTCCTGCTGGCCACGCTACCACCACGTTGTGTCCTCCTGAGGCGTCCGAGTGAGACATATTGCCACGCTATCGTGGCGTTCGTCTCGCTCGTCTCGCCCACTATCTCCGCAGATAGAGCCTCTCAAGGCAATGGCAGCTCAGCGTACTTGTTCAGTCTATGCTCGCCATCGGTGACGATTTCTGGGGATTACTGAGCACACCGGCTCGGTTGCGGCCCCGACCATAGATGGCATACTAAGATGTTCCAAAGTCTGGATTCTTGGGTCTTCAAGATTGAAGGCTAACAACGGCATTCCCCCAGGGTGACGACCTGAGCCGGGGCATGGTGCACGGCCACTCATATGGGCCATGTATTCCAACGAATCGGCATGGCTCGCGACGTTGCGAAGGTCTCAAAGGATTCGACGCAGGCGTATTCTCGAATCAGGCACTCGGAGTCTTATCAAAATGTCCATCCAGGGCGAAGCGAAGAGATCACAACATGGCGTCTCAAATCGTCCTAAACTTCCCGCTTCGTGGCGGCCACGCGAATAATAATGCCTCATCCTAGCGGGCCACGACGCTGGGAACACATACTGAAGATCGACACCCAGGAACTATCATACGCCTTTCGTATGACATCGGCATCCACGCCGTGGCGGCACCACACCACATGGAAGATTGGACACGAGCTCGAGCATCGGGTATGACGTGACAGTTCTGTAAATGGAAGCGTGGCTTTTCTCTGGGAAAGAAAGCCGTACTACGGAAGACGCATGGAATGCATTCAGGGGCTGTCATGGCTCGTTATGGCGGCTTTGTGCTATGCTCTGATTAGGACTTCGTCCACAGCCCGAAAAAATTCGCGGTCGGGTGTTGTGCGAGTATCGCTTAGGATGACCGCCGTGGATCGCCGCACTCCCGGCGATGTATCGAAGCGAGCTGGCGGTGCGGACTCGGAGCAACACATATAAGTAGAGTTGTTCCGTCACCCGTTGCAGCAGCAGATAGATTCAGCAACAGCATCAGCGCAGACAACGAGGCAGAATTCAAAGTCCCTACAACCAAGATCTTTCCAATTACATACATCGGCACAATGGCTTCCTCTCTCCTCGATCTCCCTCGTGAACTCCGAGATAGTGCGTATTACCAGCCGCACCGATTCACAAACCCAAGCTGACCCTTTCGCAGTGATCTCCAACACACTGATCATCAACAACCAACCTTTTCGCCTCACCGGTCACTCCTCCACCACTCAACTTACCACCAACTCCCGCGCCCCCGGTCTCGATCAAACCTGTCGCCAATTCAACGCCGAATACGCACACCTCCTCCGTCGCGCCGCCTTCACGCCCGACACCCAAACCGTCGTTCCCGTGCATAATCTCGATTTCAGCCAGATGCTTTCCTTCGCGAAGGGGTTGAGAGGTCATGAAATCGCCGCTGCGAACCGGAACCGCAATTTGGTCGTCAATATTTTCGTCTTCGATGTACAGGCGCTGAATGTGCAGGAACTGGTGGAGTGGGCGAAGCTGTGTGAGAAGACGGGACTGGAAGTGGAGTATGTGTTGCAGTGGACGGCGTTTGATGTTGAGAAGTTGCTGGAAGGGGTGGAGGGTGTTGTTGGTGGATTCAGAGAGGGAGAGAAGGTTGTAAATGCGTTGAGGGCGACGAGCGTGGGTGGATGGAGTTGGGAGGGGTATTGTAAGAGGGTGAAGAAGGGGAGGAAGTGAAAGGGAAAATGTTCCAGATCGGTTCGTGCAGATGTCGATGGACGATGGTGAGATGTCATTGGATTCTTATATATGTCTTTCATCGAAAGTCCCGTCTTCATCCATCTCAGTCCTGGTTCCGAAGTCACGTCTAGTGCGCAGGAAGGCTGGTTTGGAGCTGATTCGTCGAAGGCGTACTGCGTTTCGATTCTGGACCATGCTGTTCCTTTGCGTTCAGCTAAAGTGCAATTCGATGTGCCATGCCATGCAGGTTACCGGAGAGGGTGCTTGCAGCGTTCGAGCGCATCTGCTGGAGCTGAACCAACCATGTCCAAGCTCGTATGCGCGATCACTGCGAGACCTGAAGCGACGCGGCGGTTAATCTCACATGCAGTACCAACAATGGCCTAATTTGTGCCTGCCGTGTCATGCTGCGCGGGTGACATCATCCGTGTGAAGAGGTGCGTCCAGATCCCGATCGGACGGCATCTTCGCGCGAAATTCTCCCCGAGTGGTGCAATTCCTACAGGAGTAGAGCTTGCTGCTGGCAATTTTGTCTAGTAGACGTAACACCCCTTCGTGATATACATCCGGAAAAGGCAACAACCAGGGAATAGGTGCGAATCACGCGAATCATCGCTGCGCTCGAGCATGTCGACCGTTCGTGGCTGTTCGTTCCAAGGCAAAATCGCTGTGTGTGGGCTGTAGGATGTACGAGGACGTACCGGATCTAGCAATGTTCCTCAGGTCATCCAGCTGGGTTTGTCCTCAACGTCTGCGGCAGACTTCTCCCACGGCTTCCTTCTCTTTTCTGCCTGAGCCTCAGAAGCTTGTCCTTCGAGGATCGTGTCCGGAATTTCCTTAATTCCAGGTATCGGTTTGCCTTCAGCAATCAAATCGCAGATCTCTGCAAAGCTGGCAGGTTTCGGTGCATCTCCCATGCCTCCATCCGTCGGTTCACTATGTGGTGCTGCTGACTGTCCGCCATTGCTCAAGGTAGGCTCGCTCTTCCGTGACTCCACCCACTGCTTGTAACCATCAAAGTCGACCGGCGTTCCAGATTTTCTCGCATAGTAGTAACACCTCGCTCGCAGGGTCAAGTGTGCCACCTGCTGAGGGTCCTGAACCGAGCCTAGGATGGCTCTAAGACCACCTTGGAACTCCTGGTCTGCGCTCCAAGGGTATGCGTCCAATTGCTGGAAGAGGGATGTATTGTCAGCACTGCCCTGAGCCTGGGTAGCCATGTCGTTGGATGGACTCGTCGCTCCAAGACGGTGTTGTTGTGGAGTGTGTAGACAGTCAAACCGCATGAGATGAAGCCCCGCGAACGGGGCCGTAGAATACCCGGAGCTAGACCTCGCTGTGCGCACTGTGATCGGTTTGCTGCTGAAAACACCTTTTCGTTGTGCTCCTTGTTCACACACACACACATTCACCTCGTCTGCAAATTTCTCGATGGCAAGCGCGTGACAGACAGGTTGGTGAGAGCTCGACCATTAAGTAGTCCCGTTCATTCACCTCTCATCGCCGTTTCTCAGAGTCTTACGGTCGTCAAACCTCACGGGAACGGCTTCGGGTTGCTTGGCAGAGTTTGACGCAAGCTGTTGACCTCCAACCACCTTCATTCACTTCACCACCAAGCAACAATCCCCTCCTTGTCCGATTCACATCACCCTTCCTCTCCTTGCTACACCCCTCACCGCCCCGCGCCGCCGCCATGTCCGAGTACATTGGCTCGCGCATTTCGCTCATCTCCAAGTCCGACATCAAGTGAGCACGACCTCCCTCGATCGACCGCGCCATTCGAATCTGGAGCTAACACCTTGATCAGATACGTCGGCACCCTCAAATCCATCGACTCCGAGACCGCCACCGTTTCTCTGCAAGATGTGCAATGCCACGGCACCGAAGGTCGCAAAGGGAATCCCTCCGAGGAGATTCCAGGGTCGGATACAGTCTACGATGGCATTGTCTTTCGCGGAAGTGATGTCAAGGACTTGACCATTCTCGCACCGCCGAAAGAGAACCGTCCACCACAACCGCAGATGCCTAACGATCCTGCTATCCTCTCCGTACGTATCACCCACACCACCACCACCACTCTCAGATGATGAAATATCCTGGATGAAAATCAAACACTACCGATGGCGCAAAACCATGTGGAAACTTTCCTTGTTGCCTTCCTTCTGATCTATGAGAGCCTTCTGCCACTGCACACACTCGAGTCGCATTGATGTACTGCGTGCTGACTTTGTGCAATGTAGCAAACCAATGAGCCTCCGCAACAACAACAGCACCAACCTCCTCCTCAACAGCAACAGAACCAATACCGCGGACCACAACCTCTTTACCAGCAGCAACCACCACAATTCGGGTACCCTGGCCCGCCTCCGCCTCACTTCCAGCAGCAGCCTCGCTTCCAGGGTCCTGGCGGCGCACATGGCTTTCCTGGACAACCCGGCGCAGTGCCTGGGTATGGTGTGGGCTTTGGTGGTCCACCTCCACCAGGGTATGGGATGGGATACGGTCCACCTCCAGGCAACTTCCCACCTCCCCCGCCTGGAGGATTTCAAGGTCATCAACAACCAATCGGTCCACCTGGACAGATGAACCAGCAGCGGCCGCAACAGCAAATGCCTCCCCAGCAGATGCAGCAGCAGCAGGGCTCGAACGGCAACAAGCAGAACACACCTCAAGCTGGCTCAGCTCATGCACAACCGGCTTCATCCGCGCCGTCGCAGAACAAGCTTGCTGAGATGTCCGAGAAGTCTACAACACCTGCTCCGACAACTGCGGCCGCGCCTCCGCCTCCCAATGAATCCAAGCCATCGGCGGCCTGCCGCCACTGCTCCAGCTGCTGCTACCAAGCCAAGTAATCGGGCTAACAACCGGGTTGCAGTACCGCTTGCACCAAGTCCAGCCGCCGCCAAAGCCCAGCCTAAGGCACAAGCTGCCACCCAGCAAGCTACTCAACAAGCTTCCCAGCCAACGCCGAAGCAGTCCACTCAGCCGCCTGCCACGAATGCCACCGAAGCCGCCACGGCCGCTGTCGCCGCTGCCATGGCCAAGCTTGGAGCCACCAACAGACAAGGAGGCGGAGTCGACGGTCTGACCAAGCAAGTCGACCAGATGAGAGTTCAGGACGGGCAGTATAGAGGTCGCGGCCGAGGACGAGGCGCTGCTGGTCCGCGCCAAGGACGACGTGAGAGCTTGCAAAAGAACATCGAAGTCCCAAAAGAAGACTTCGACTTCCAAAGCGCCAACGCGAAATTTAACAAGCAAGAACTGGTCAAGGAGGCGATTGCCACCGGCGAACCCACCAACGGAGATGCTCCAGAATCCTCGAATCGCGTCGAAGCGGATGACGAAGACGTCGTCATCCCTGCGAAACCCACCGCCGACAAGGGCTACGATAAGAAATCATCCTTCTTCGACAACATCAGCAGCGACCTGAAAGATCGCACGCAACAGCAAGATTCGAACGAGTACTTCGATGGCCGCGCAATGCGAGCTCAAGAGCGGAATAAGAACATGGACACCTTCGGACAGGGTAGCGTCGACGGAGGTGGATTCCGTGGGCGAGGCCGTGGTCGCGGACGCGGCGGCTTCAATCGCGGTCGTGGAGGGGGTGGATACTACAACAACGGTGGTGCTCCGCGTGGTGGATTTGAGCAGAGGGGTGGGTTTCGCGGACGAGGCGGACAGGGCAGCGCGGAGGCTACGACGGCAGTGTAAATGATGAAATCGATGGTCACGAAAGGCATGAGGGAGTGTTTCTTGATAGGCATGCCCACGACGGTGGCTTTTTTTTTGGTGGTGGAGTTGTACCATAGTCGAGAAAAAAAGCCGACGTAGCATCAAGCGTGTGAAGAGATGTCGAATGAGAAACGTCATGACGGCCGACATTTGGTGGCGGTTATTGCATGCATGCCTTACTGCTCTGTTCCCCCACACGTCCTCGATCGCCATCGTGATCAACGTCTCACACTCGTCCTGAGGATATGAGAATGCTGCAATGATTCGCGGTGGCACTCTTGGGACTTCTGTGCATTCCATCACTGTCGACATTACTATAGAACCTTTACAATGGCCATCCCCCCAACCATCCATAAGCACACATCTGTACATGCTCGCTCGCTATCCAAATAACCAATACAGCCCTTTTCCTCAAACCCTACGAACACTTCAAACCGCCGGCCGTCCCCTCAAGTCCTCACTCTTCCTCGGCTTCTTCTTCGGCATCCCACCGACGCCGGCCACCGCCGCCGCCGCCGCCACAATATCCTCACTATCCGCCTTCCCAGTATCGATCTCCAGTCCCATCTCTCCACGTTCATGCTTCTTCGCCATGCGCTTCATCGCCTCCTCCGTCAGGGTCTGGCGGAACATTTTCTCCAAGACATCCTTCTTGCGAGTCTTGTGGTCGCCGATGGAGATGACCACGCCCGCGGCGATGTTGCAGGCGATGGAAAAGGAGAGGATTGTCGCGGTGAGGGCTTCGGGTCGCACGCGGTAGTCGATGGACCAGGTACATGTTCCCAGAGCGATTTGCAGGAGGGAGTGGCAGTCGAGGAGTACCACAGCGGCGACCATGAGACGGAGAGGGAAGGCGTGATGGGTGGACGTCTCGTGAGGTTTGTAGAAGGTGTGGGACTTGTTGAATTTGGCCTGGTGGTATTGTAGGCGTTGTTGTTGGCGCGGAGTCAAGACTGAATACTCGGCGAGCTCTTCCTTGTCGATGATGTCGTCGTCACCAGGTGAGGGAAGAGTCGCGGAGGTGGCAGACTGCCGGCGATTGGGCAAGTCGTTTGGGTCGACGAGCGTGGGCAAGTTTTTCTTCACACGGCGCTTGCGCGTGATGCGGTGATACCGAGCGATGAAGAACATGTGGTAGGTGTCCACTGCGCGGAATGGGGCGAGTCCGTCGCCCATGACGGCAAACAGCGCGACCAGAACCAAGTCGATTACATTGATGATGTAGTCTTGTCGATTACCGACATAGATCCATCCGATGAGAGCGAAGACCCACGCGGCACCGAACAAGGTGACGAGGGTGGCATATACCACGATGAAAAGCCCCAAAGGTCGACTGACGTACTGACGGAATCCTCGCCAGGAGCGTTTGAAACCCTCCCGTTTTGAGTGAAGGAGGTGCCGTACGTGATCATTGAGCTCGGCGACGTCGTCCTCGTGCCAGCCAGCGAGACTGACGCCATGTGGAAGGACAGCATAGTGGGAATCGCTGAGCTGAGAGGAGACCGACAACTTTCTTGTGAGTCCGGAGGGAGTTTCCGTCTCTGACATTTCGATGGGCTCTTCAACTGGCTGGTTTGAGATGGGCTTCCGGCGAATTGCACGAGAACCTGCTCTCGAACGTGCGACGATCGCTGCATCTTCGTGGGTTGGCCGTCTCGTCAGATTGTACGTTGGCCGACGGTTGACCAAGCTACCAAGATCGGGCACGAACATGGAGTTCTGCAGATTGGTCAGGGTAGCGAGGGTGCGTACTTCGGGATCGACAAGATCAAGCAAGTCGATAACATCCGAGTCGTATTCTTGAGAGGAGTTTGCATCTTCTCGTGCGGTACTCGAGCGGAACCGATTGAGATTGAATCCTCGCGAACGCTGCGCTGCGTTTCCTGCGCTATGCATAGCAGTCCCGGAAGTCCCAAATGTCTCTGGAGTGGGTGTGCGCGCGCCGGATGCCATGTCTATCGCAGAGAATCCAGGCGTGCCTGGTCGCAGCCCATCCGATCTGCCGCCCAACGGCGGATTTCGTGATTCGGCATACGGTGTGGTCTGCTCGCCTTCTCTAATTGCGGGCATGTGACTGCCGTCTGTGGTCATTTGCCTCGAAAGATCAGAATCGGCAGAAGGTCCGGCTCCGTCGAGTGATAGAGGACGCTGCCCGGGTGCGGAGAAACTTCTTCGTCGACCACTGTTGGCAGTATCATCGTAGTGGACTGCTTGCCGCGGTGACGGACTCGCGACCTGAGTGAGTGATGGATTTTGGAATGAGGGCAGTCTTCGTATTCGAATGTTGGAGGGAATTCGTAAGCTTTCGTAGGATGGCGCGCCCTGGACTGATCGTGCGCCTCCTGGTGTCACTGGGATGGACAGACGAGTGTTCTGTCGCGTGAGTCTTGCGCCCTGGCCCGGGGCCTGGCCGTTGCCGTTGCTATTATTGTTGAAATAGTCCATGGTTTCATCAACCGCGCGGCTCCAAACAACCGGCAGCGGTAAGTACTGGGGAGGTCGCTGAGATGGCGGCTGAAACCGCTGTCAATTGTCGCAAGAGGCCAGTCCAGAAGCTTGGATATGCCTGCTGTTGCCTATCAGAATTCGGAATGCCAACCTGGAGGCCGCCGATTCGAGCCGAGAGATCCGAGATAGAGTGATGTCTGGGATAGCGAGGGAAAGTTTGGATCGTGGAGTTTGCAGTGATGAGCGAGCCGTGAGATAAGCGATACGCGGCGAAGCAGTGATGGTATAGACGCAGCGAGTGATGTGTGGGCTGGAGTAGTAGTAGGTCGAGATGGGCCGAAGACGGAAGAAGTCCCGGGCAGTCGAATGTTTGGTGAGAGGTTTTTATTACCACGCGGAGAAGCAGGTGCAAAAGAGGTAGAGGTACAAGCCTCGCGGGCGACGGGACGTGACGAAGCCGAGAACTCACTGGGCGCGAATTCGAAAGGCTTGTTGTGTTGGGGGCGTGAATTAGAATATTCTAATCCTCGTGCACTCGGTGTTGACGATGAGCCTCGCCTGCTGGAGCAAAGCCATGAGTTAGTCTATCATACGAGGACTGCGACTTCAACATGAGACCACCACGGCGGCCCTCCCAAGTCCTGATATCAAGCAAAACACACTCAGTTCAACGACCGCAGCAGCTTCCACGACGGCTTCTCGCTCATTCCGACTTCCGGGCCGTCAAGAAACGACCTCTCACGTCATAGACTAATTCGAGCGTTCCAACTTCCGGCATATGTCTGCGACTGAATCCGCAACTTTGTCTGCAATGAGCTCACTGCTTCATCAAAGCCCGGTTGGAGCTCATCCTGGTACCTCCAATTCTACTCTGTTCGCCGGAATTGGACTCAAAAGACGGGCAATAGTAGTAGGCGGCATCAGGACGCCTTGGAGGCATGGCTACGGTCAGTGTGGAGGTGAGGTAGCTATTACATTGCAATCCAAGGCGCTGGTCAATCCAACGGAGTTGTCGATGAGGTCGAGAGTAAGGACTTGCGATTGGGACTTCCCTCTGTGCTGCGAAAGAGGGCTCCAAATAATACCCCGCCATGATGCGTAACGTGTGCACGTGGTATCTTGGTATCTCCACACTTCAACCGCACCTGTCGTCAACCAACACATATGATCACAATCACATATCGCTGCCTTCCGAACCTCTCTGCAGCAGCCCGACGTTCAGACACTTGCAGGCCTCCAGCTGTATCTCGCCTCCTGACCAGAGCTCTCACCAACATGGCCAACATCCGTAAGCTCCCAACTGCTGTAGCACTCCTACAGGGCTGACCGAAGTTTGCAGACACACCAATCCCGAAGCTGAAGCTCAACAATGGCACTAGTATTCCAATGGTTGTACCAGATCTATTCTTCCGCCCGAGACCTTCACTGACACTACTGTACCTCCAGCTCGGCTATGGAACTGGCACAGCGTGGTACAAGCAGGGTGAAGAGAGCCAACTCGACCAAGCGTGTATCGACTCGACGAAGATTGCGATTGGCATGGGTTACACCCACCTCGATGGAGCAGAGGTCTATAAGACGTGCGTAAAGGTAAGAGATTCCAATGTTCGCCTCAACACTGACATCAATCGAAAGTGAGCCGGAACTTGGCGCCGCCATCAAGCAATCCGGCGTGCCCCGCGAGAAGCTGTACATCACCACAAAGGTTATCACGAATATCGCCGACATTCCGACTGCCCTGAAGACAAGTTTGAAGAAATTGGGAGTGGACTACGTCGATCTGTCAGCACATCTACCATCCTCGCTCACCCACTCACATATGCTAATGCTCATTCAGTTACCTCATCCACTCCCCATTCTTCGCCGACACGAAAGAAGAGCATCAAGCGAAATGGAAGGACATGGAGTCTCTCGTGCAAGCCGGCCTGACCAAATCCATCGGCGTGAGCAACTACCTGCCCGAGCAATTGGGCTGGATCCTCGAGACGGCTACGATTGTGCCGGCGATCAACCAGATTGAGTTCCATCCTTATCTGCAGCATGAGGAGCTGCTCAAATTCCACAAGGAAAAGGTACG
Organism: Zymoseptoria passerinii SP63; assembly: GCA_000223825.2. Classification (NCBI taxonomy): domain Eukaryota; kingdom Fungi; phylum Ascomycota; class Dothideomycetes; order Mycosphaerellales; family Mycosphaerellaceae; genus Zymoseptoria; species Zymoseptoria passerinii. The sequence continues at coordinate 4,159 of AFIY01001364.1, read as the reverse complement.
CATGCAACAATCTTGCATTATCGAACGGAGACTGACACATCCAAGGGCATCGCAACAGCCGCGTACGGCCCTCTTTCTGCGGTCACCAAAGCTGCTCCCGGTCCCATCGACGAATTTATGGCCGCTCTGTCCAAGAAGTACGCCGTCAGCCAAGGCGAGATCAGTCTCCGGTGGTGTATCGACCAGGATATCGTGGCGTTGACGACCTCGAGCAAGGAGCAGCGGTTGAGCGATTACCTGCGGGCGATGAAGTTCAAATTGACGCCGGTGGAGATCAAACAGGTGAGTTCTGTTGACGACTCGTGGTTCCCACTGGGGAAAAATGGAGTTTCATGACTCGCTAACGATCGTGATAGATCAATGAGTTGGGCAGCCAAAAGCACTATCGCGGCTTCTGGAATCACAAGATCGATGCGAATGACCGGAGGTAGATCCAGGTCATCTTCACAGAGCAACGTATCGCTTTCTGTACCCGCCGGACACCGATGGCACAGTTGCTTCCCGTATACAGGGAGAATACTTCTGTGGATAACTTTATCGAAACCCTCTTCGGGCAAATGCCAACAATTTCTTGAGCGCATGTTGGCTGGGTAAGGATAGAGGTTTCAGTCCAGTCAGCTGTCATCCAGGCCTGGCATGCTGGAGTCGCACCAGGATCTCAAGTCCCGATCCTACTCGATTTGTTGATCGTGGTAGCTCTGACCAGGCCAGGAACGCCCAACCTGGGCAGAAATCCAAACCTTCTTGTGTAACAAGCCTACACCAACCTCCCGCGCACCTCTTTGCTCTACATCCCTTTCCACGTGCTACAGGTCCTGTCACAAAGTAAGAACTGATGGCCGGTCCTTCGCCGGATTACGGACAGTTCCGGCCAATATGAACTTCACAATCGATTCGTCCCTCACGGAGGAACTCGATTGAGTTTCCAGCGACAAGGTACAAGCTGTAATCTATCGCCACCGCTCTCTGCCGTCCATAGTCCCGATGTGTCACTCTCATCGCCCGCCCCGCCTTTTCCCGCTGACATCCAAAGACAGATAAAGAGCCCACCTCCGCCTCGACTTCACTTCCTTCCTTCACCATCAGCAAGCAACCACTATCACTACACCCAAAGCAATCACACGACCGCGACACAAGCCTTCCACAACGCAACACCTATCGCCGCTACCATGCAACTCTTCGCCTTCGCCGCCCTCTTCACCATGGCCCTCGCCGCGGCCCTTCCTGAGGCGAGGCGGGGGGGACCCGGCGAGATCGTTTGCCCGGATGAGCCTACATGCACCGAAGATCCTAGCGGAGTTGAGACCTGTTTCTGTCCGAAGTACTGCGTTTGCTGATCCACCCGCGCGAAATGTCGAGGCAACTGAATCGCGGTTTCTTGTAAGATCTCTCCGTGTTGACGCACGGAGACATGCGTTCGGGACTGACTCTGAAGGTTGTGTAGATATCGTTGAGGCGAGCGCGATGCTTGGAGCCTTTGGCTTGCGAGGACAACGATCAAGGAGGGATGAAGGCGAACGGAGATGTGTTTGGGAATGATGGTGTTTCCTTGTGTCCTTGGATCCGCTTTTTCTTGTGCGTGAAGGGAGGCCGAGTGCGCGGAGATCTTTCTGGCTCATGGCTGCCGGCGCAAAGAAGCACGCTCTCTGTCTGCAGTAGAACTATGTGAAAACTATTGGCAGGCACATAGTACGAGATTTTCGGATGCCCTTTCTGTTCCATCTTTGTTGTGTCCGTAGACTTGCACCGGCATAACGAGTCCCGGGTAGCAATCGCGGTGGGACTTGTAAAGTCATTCGATCAGCCCAATGCCGAGAAATGCCAGAAGTCAGAACAGGCCGTGGACTCCCGGGAAAGCGTGAGCGGACCATCATAACAAGTGAGCATGCTCTCGCGATTTCAACATGCCTGTATGACTTCACGTCACGCACCACGTCGCTGGGCCCATACCATTATTGCCATCTGCCCTTGACGCTGACATCTCAACACCATCATCATCCGCCCTCCCTCTCCACCCTCTCCGCCCGGAAAGCCATAAGAACCTTCAAATCCGTGTGTATTGAACTCTTCCGTTCCCTCGCCATCCCGCGTCAGCCAAAGCCGAATCAGCTTTCACCACGCTGCCACAAGCAAAGGCCTGAACACCGCCGCCCAACATAGACTAATCCAACACCACCGTCAACATACAACTCTTCGTCTGCATCGCCCCAGCCGCCGCCGTGCCTGAGTCCGGACCCGTCTATTGCGTTCCACGGAACTGCCCACCGGTTTGCGGAGGGGCCTGCAACTCCAAGCGCATCCGCTAAGGTAGTGTTCATACATATCCATCATGATCTTGGCACCGCTGTAAGCTCCGTGTCCAAAGCGTTCACAATTCGTGCTTACGCTGAGAGGTAGGTTGGATTGCATAGATCGGGCGACCTTGTTTGCGCGACAAGACTGCGGCATCTTCCAACTTTTCTTTCCAAGTCCTCCCGCACAAAAAGCAAGACGGATGGCCATTGATATGGCGGCACTGCAAATTTTCCTTTCGCTTCGGTTCGCAACACTCGCTAACGGCATTTCTCTCGCACGAGGCGCTGATGAACCCTGGAACTCCCTTTTCGAATTCGGTTTTGTGAGGGCAGGAGAGGGCTTGAAGGGAGATGAGTCGTTGGCGACGGTGGATGATGGGGAAGGGCATCCCGATCGGGTCTGTACCTACTTGTTGTGGTGTCAATGGACGGAATGGTGCTGGCCTTGAGGATGTGTGGGTTACCTACCTTCGTGTTGAAGTCATTCGCTCTCTTTGCTCGCTCGATTAAACTTGATGTGGTCGCGCTGACCTGCAGGGTGCAATAGAGGGAATGCCTGAAATCAAATTCACTGTTGTCCATCGCGTATGCTGTCTTGCGATATGCTCTATCATTTGTTCCTAACGATACACGCCAAAACGAGACATTGAACCCGAAATCTGAATGAGCATGCCCCTGAAAATCGATGGTTCGCTGCTCGCTCTATCCACCACATGTTGTTGTTCTCACTCGCCCAACGACCGAGCTCTTCACCACACATCACCGTTTAGTGCTTCGCCGTCACCGCCTCACCGGTGGCCTTCTCAACCAACTCCTTCGCAATATCACCCAACGCAACCATGCACACCGTCTGCCACACGCCCAACCCAATGCGCGGCGCCACACCACGGTACAGACCCTTCAAGCCGTTCTGGCTGTAGATGTACTTGAACGTGTTGCCCACCGTCATCTTCTTGGGTCGATTGGGGTCCTCGGTCTTGGACTGCATTTCTACGCGCACGACTTCGATCGGTTGGTTCCAGGCGGAGAGACCACCGCCGAGAGCGGAGGCGAGGATGCGTTCAGGTGCGGAGAGCTTTTGGGAGTCGGATTTGCCGGTAAAGGAGCGGATGCCGTTTTCGCTGGGGAGACGCAATGTCAGTATGTAATCCACCCGGACCGAATGGGTGTCAAACTCACGCAACTCGGCTGAGACCGAATCTGCTGCCCCAGTTCGTCACCTGTCTCACAGCCACGGCGTTGACGCCCTTGTTGATTCCCTTGATTCCCTCCGCGCGGTAGATGCTCATGAACGTCTGGAATGTCGTCGGCGGCGTGATTCCCGATGCCACGGCCTTGTGCTTGGTAATTTCCACCGTCTTCATGCACGTGCAGAAACCCATGGTCGCGTACGCCTGGGCCAGACCGCCCAACATGCCGCCGCTGATGCCAGCCGTGAAGTTGCTGGCGCCGAAGGATTTGGCGTAGTACTCGCCCTCGGAAGCGACGAAGAGGAGGACCGCGCCCTTGGTGCTGGCTTCGATCCAGGCCCACGGGATGAGACCTTGGTAGACTGTGAAGTAGTCGTTAGTCTGTGAGGTTGGCCAAGCCAGCATGGCATGTCCTGAACGTACACCCGAAGAAACCACCGCGACTCCACACGCGAGCGATGGCTCCGGCCATGCCGTCCTTGCGGTTGGCGGCCATGGTGGTCTTCATGACCTCGAGAGGCTGCCCGAGGGTGGACACCTCAAACATGTTCAATCCGGAGCCCAGCAGCAAGTTGCTGAACTTGACCGGCTTCTTCTCCAACCTCGCGGTCTCCTTGGCGGCGGACATGCTTCAGGGTTGTTCGTGTGGTGATGGGAGCCTGACCGAGGCGGTAG
>AFIY01001366.1:0-13161 GCA_000223825.2 Zymoseptoria passerinii SP63 | reverse complement strand
TGTTAAAATTATATCTACGGTACTAGCGTCTATATATAGGGGGTCTAGAAGAGCACGAACAGGTATAGAATATACCCGAATATGCTAAGGCGGCCATTTCCGGAATTTGAAACAGTGGCTACTCTGGAGCTTCGTCGACAACCGCCAACTTAATCCAGATCTTGCGACGCCGATGCTGAACCCGGATAGTGTTACTTCTCCTCCCCTCCGGAAATATGCTGTCTCCAACCACCGCCTCCGCCATTACTACACTGACCGCTTCTTTCTCTCCGGGTAGCTCCCCTTCGCCGTATGTGGGCTTACACTGCATTAGGTGCATCTTTCGAACGATTCCTGGAGCCTTTCGACATAATTAGTCGAGGCAGCGTTCTTATTCTTAACGATTCAATAGAGGCATCGCAAGTGTCGGCGTTGCGAGTCGATGGACGGTCAATGTGACCATGGCGTTAAAGGCTCGGAAGGCCCAACGCACATACGCACTCGAGGTGTTTCTCAGCCATGGCTTCGATGCGAATGATGTTGGCGGTCTGCAATACGTAGAACCTCGTAAAGGCGCATGTGCTGGTGACGCTGAAGAACTTGCTGGGGATTGGCAGTCTGTAATAGGGCTGGTTGTGAGGTCCCTGAAGTTGTGGCATAATAGCATGCCCCATTCCCTTGTTGAGATGCTCTCCTGCGCGCGCTCCGATGGCCCATGGAAAGCTGACGGCGATTTGGAGGGGGAAGTCGTCCAACGGTATCTTCAAATTGGTTTTCGCTCCGGCGAAAGCCGTGTCGTGCTTTGTCAGGCGCATGATACGCAAGTACTAGTAGGACAAGTGACAGCTTAATTTGCGTGGCTCCTCGGAAAGGAGAGTGAGGCTTACGTCGGAGAGATGGCGAATCATCAAGACCGATCAATCGTCAGAGTACAGACCCACGAGCGAGTTCTGCTGTGCGGCTGGCTTGGATGTTGGAAGCTAATGGCCGTTGAGCTGTGCGCAGGCGGCTGGAAGTGACATCGGGACCCGATTCACGGAGTCTTGATGTTCGAAATCGGTGCTCAAGAAACGATCCCATGTGAACCTGACTTGAGTGGCGTTCCTGCTGTTTGCTGGAGGTTGTCTCTGGGACGCCCTTTTTGCATTCGTGATAAACTGCGTTGGCGGCATCATGACTTGCGCGCACTCGTCCTTCCGCCTAATCGCCCGTCACTGCCACGGTCACTGAAGTTGCCAGACACCTCGATGCTGAGCTCACCTTTGACCTCACCCATACCACGAAGAACATGATCTGTCACGCGATCAACATGCCAAAAATTGGTGCTGCTGCGTTTGCCAGGAACGAAGCGGAGCGGAGAAGAACCAGGGAATAATTAAGCCAGGTCGTCGCATAGATCGAAACAGTGACAAGGTGGAATCGACGTGGAGGGGGCAGGACGGTGGGAGGGCATGCTACTGATCTTGCTACTTCATCCTGTAAGAGCATTTGGTTGCGATCAGTTGCGATCGGCATCGATATGTCAAAGGTATCAGACGAAATGCTGTACCAGTCCAAGCAGGATAGGTCACAATCCAACACTTTCTCGAGCAGGACCATCTCGCGTGCGGCAGTTCTTCTCATGCCTTCGACCTTCCGACAGTCTCCCTCTGATGGCCTCACTTGACATTCTTGTTGGACTGACTCCCTTGCCAATGATCCGCACTCGTTTCCAACCGATCCCGATGGCCTCATCCTCGCCAGAATCCCGGACCCAATCATTGATTCATATTGGTCGTATCAGTCTGTGAAAGGGCGAATTGATGACGTTGGGCAATTGTCGAGAGAGAGTCGTCTGCTCGCCTTGGCTGCGGTCATTGCGGTCTTGAGATGAAAGCGCAGTGGCAAACGTCTGTTCTGCCGAAGTGGCCTGAGGCACGACTGAACTGAGACGTGAGGATCACGTCACATTGGCGCCCGGGATTCTGCCAGTGTGGCCTGAGGCATGACTGAACTGAGACGTGAGGATCACGTCACATTGGCGCCCGGGATTCTGCCAGTGTGGCCTGAGGCATGACTGAACTGAGACGTGAGGATCACGTGAGGCTCACGTCACATTGGCGCCCGTGGACTCTACCGCTCACACGGTGGTCATACCCATAAGTGTCAAAGACGCCTACAACCAAGACGCCATCAGATCCAGCACGTCGCTAAGAGACTCCACACACCGCATTCACGACATGCGCTGGGTCGACTGCACAAGATTGCGCTGGATCAGTGCTCAGCACTCTGGACTCCACAGCATGTCCGAATTCCTGCACCATCATGGCACGCATGCACGCACTCGTCTTGGACGGTAACAAACGATGACCTCTGCTCCGCCCTGGTTGAGAAGGCGCTGGCATTCCGGAGATCAAAGAGGAGCAAGCAACAGTGTGGCAATAAGGAAGATGCAAGGACTCTCGAACAACTCAGGGTTGGACTGGACACCACACTCTGCTCGAGCGATTGCGATACCTTTCCTGGCAATTCTTCACGAGTGAGCAGCAGAAGAGGCTTTCACCTTCTACCCAGGGGAGGACGTCTACGCGCCCGAGTCTTGAAGGCACCAGCAACATCAGCACCGGCGTCAGCCAAGTGGATACTTCCGCCGCCTTCCATACGGCGCCGTTGCAGCATGAAGAGCCTCGTATCGAACAACACCCAGCGCTCGTCGGATGTGTGTGTCCTTCCAATGCCAGTGTTGACTTCGATAACGGTGGCACCTCAATGTTCATTAGTAGAGCAATGGTGAAGGCGGCTCCGCGCCCGTGCTTCTCACTGGCTTCCTCACGATCGCTTCGGCCTCGCTGACTACTCCTCCGCTGGATCACACGTTTCGAACTGGCCGAGATCGACCTCAACGGTCATCGCGAGCCAGTCCCAATATACGCTGCGGATTTCCAGTACGATGGTGTCCTCGGCATGCCATGGTTTCCGCTTCACGGACTCTTCGTCGAGTACAAAACCCGCCGTCTCGCCTTTATCTCGACCTACTTTCTGTTATTACGGTCCTGGTTCAGACGACGTGGGCCAGTGCAGATCTCGCATTGGCACTCCAACTGCAAGAAGAGGAGGAGGACCAGCAACGGCAGGCAGATCAGCGTCGACGCCGGGACGAGCGATACCTATCCAGTGAAGAGCGACCACCTGCAGTGCCTCCACGTCGCGGATCTGGCCGTCGCATCTCCGTCGATAACCTGTACGCACATCCGTCCCGAACTCCTCATGTCCTCCACTCCCATCTACGTCCGCGAATGACTTGTCATCACCCGAGGACTCAGCATCACCACTGCCTTTGCAAGTCGGCATTGAGGAACTCCCTAGAGGGAAGCCAGTGACTCTGCGTGCGCCACAATCGTCCCTCCTAGCGCTCGATTGCACGATATGGTTTCCATCGCGCAGCTGGAGCCCGCACCGATCAAGGATGACCCGTTTTCCGGACCTCGTCATCTACTGCAACAGCCGATAGATATGGCGGGACCCCCAAAGCCACTGCAGGTCGTGCAAACGAGACTCGGAAAACGCGATCACCGAGGTAAAACGCAGTACCTGGCAAAATGGCAAGACTGGGTCCCACGTACAACGAGTGGATCGATGCAACTGAACTCTCGGAAGTCAAAGACCTTGTCGAACGATTCGAAGACGTCAAGGACATCCGTGCCCACCAACACCAGAAGAAGCCAACTACCAAGGCAATCTTGCCTAAGACCCACGCTCCGCTCACGCGACCCGGGAAACTCAAGCTTTCGAAGCCGAAAACCAAAGACGACACCAAAACTACGCCCACCGGCGATCTGCCAGCGACCAAAGTCTCAGGTACGCAGGGAAACGAGGGCACTCTGGGACCGACAGCTGCGTCTACCAATGATTGAGCTGCAACCAGGTCTCCAGGAACGCAAGAGAAGCAATTCACAGCAAGACCACCGGCTACGTCTACCGGCGATCTGCCAGCGAGCGAAGTCTCAAGTACACGGGAAAGCAAGGGCACTCCGGGACCAATAGCTACGTCCACCAAGATTTCAACGGCGAGCAAGTCTCGAGGAGCGACCAAACACGAGCCACGGAAGAACCGCCTACTACGTCTACCGACGATCCGCCACCGAGCAAAGTCTCAAGTACACAACAAAAGGAGAGCATACTCGAACCGACAGCTACGTCTACCAAGGTTTCCCTCGCCAGCGGTCCTCCGACGACCGATCAGTCGAACAAGGGTAGACCGAAATCTACAGCTATGAGAGGTCGCCCTGAGAGCACAGATCCAACAGCGCACGGGAAACCACGCACGATCGAACCGGGAGCTACGTCTGCCAAGGCTTCCGCAGGAAGCTCGCGGTCAGGGCAACTTGAGCAGCAAAGCACAGCTCGGCCAGGGATCACATCTATGGATGTTGTCAGCAGAAGCGGATTGCACAACGACGACCTGCTGGGCAGACGAACTCCAAAGGCTACAGCGATCATTGCTCGGGAGAAGAGGATCAATTCGGATTTTTCCAAGCCTACCTTGGCGACTGCGGCGGACGCTGCACTCCCGAGAAGCTCCCGTCGTTATTCATAGACGCAGAGCCATCAACATCATTTTTGACCCAGCGCTGACACAAGCGCATGATCAATTCACCGGACTCATCCCACCGGCACAGACTCTCCATCCCCAACGCATGCCAGCAGCGAACTTCGTGGTCATACGTCACTCCCGCGGCGCGTTCATTACTTCCAAGTTGTGTCACAGGCAACACAGCGCACTTTCTTTTACTTCTCACACGGACATCTCAACATCCTCAACATCCACATCACTTCATCAAGTTGTTACACCACCGTCGATCAACGCGTATGAGCACTGCATCTATCAAGATGCCACCCAAAGGAAAGGCGCGCGCAGACGTCGCTCCTCCAGCTACTACCAGCAAGATCGCAGTTGCACCTCCAGCAACTCCCACCAAAGCCGCATCCCGCCGCGCTGCGCAGCCTCGCCGAGTCGTTGTCGACGATCCCGACGGCAATGACCCCGAGTCAGATGAAGAGAATGATCAGGCAGTACTCATCCCAGTCCCAACAGTCGGACAAATATCACTTCACTACGAAGGCGGAGAATTTCCTCAACTCGGCCTCAACAGCTACAAGTCCATCGACAAGCGTCTTTTCACTGGGAAAGGCTCATTCAACATTCTCGCCGACGCGAAACCGCGGCAGGAAAGCAGATGAACGCAGTCTCAGTGCGCGAACGCGAGATTCTTACATCTATCGCTTCGAATGCAGACGACCTGAAGCCAGCCTTCGAGGCGAGACTTCCACGCGCACCGGGAAACGACAATTTCGGCACAAAGCTCGCCCGTTACAAATATGGACAAGCTGCCTTTCTCTTGCACTCCGCACTCCAGCACAAGCTGATCGCACGTTGGAATGGGGCAAAGTCAAACAAGACAAGCGCAAGGAGTCTGTGCAGCGCGCGCGCGCGCTGCTGACGGTCCGAGAGATGTTGGACCTCGTCAAGCGGATTGTCCCTGCCTTCGTGTTTCTGGTGAAGACCTACTCGGAGTGGTTCAACCTCCTCAAACAATCTGATTGGGACTCCGCCAAGCTTTGGTTCTCTGGGAACAGCGAGTCATCACATTTAAGGAAACAAATGCGACATGGGTCGCTACAGGAGAATATCATACACAGTGGCAGAAGACGGGAAATGTAGAGCCGCCTCCATCTATCAGCGGCTACTACACCGGCGCAAAGCCAAACCTCGGCAGCATGAAGAGCGACGACCGCATCGCCAAGTTCAATTCCGCACTCTTCAAGCCATCCAACTCCGTCATCGACTCCCAGAATACGACGCCTGCTGCATCTACCTGCGCGCGCGCCCAAGACGCCACGCCGGTCCACGCTGTGTGGAAAATCTATGACGCAAGTGACGAGAGCAAAATGCAATTGTCACCAGGACATGCCCGCACAGATTTGTTGCTGGCTCACATGTTCGTCACTTACTTCTTGAGCGAAGGACGGGCATTCCTCGAGTTCGTTAGCCAACAAGATATCGAAGTTACCTTCCATGAAGTGTTCGCCCTGATTCGGAAGTCCTGAGCAACACGACAGCCTTCGCAGACCTTTGCGACCTGAACCTGGAGATGGTCCAAGGTCCACCTACCAACCGCAGCCTCGACGAGCGAGAGCAGCTGAAGGACTCCGTCCTCCACCTCATCGTCCAGACCGGACAGTTGCGTTTGTGGGAAGACGCAGACGGCGGAATCTACCCGGCGTACTACCCAGCCTTCCAGAATGTCATCACCGCCATCGCGAAGTTCCACGGCCACATTCGCTACTTGCTCATAGACCTGGCCATTACTCTTTATCCCTCCTCGCCCGTGCCACGAGCCTTCGCCACGCTGAGTACTTGCGAATAAAAGATTACTGTCTCGAGAACGGACACGGCGTGGTGGGTCGAGACAACATCGTCAAGCCTACATCTACGCCCACACCCGCCACTGAGCCTCGCTCCAAAGCTCAAAAGACGAGCGCCTTCGGCGTCGCCTCCAGTTTCTCACCACCGGTCATAGTCGCTACGTCTACCGACGTCGCTGCATCAGCACCTCCCGAAGCTGCATCCACCTCGGTCGCGCAACTCCCACCAAATGGCGACGACGCGAGCACTTCATGCTTCATCAGCTGCTCGCGCAACTCCGACAATGGTTGCGCATCTTGGGACGGATTCACCTGCTACGTCTATGAAAGAGTCTGCAGACCAGCCTCCAGGCAAGCTCGCAGCGAGAATGCAGAACAAGTTCGACAGCCTTCGTCGAATCTTCATCTGCAAACCATTCTTCCGCTCACCGCCGGCAGCCGACAAAGCCGCGAAGATCCGCTTCCTGAAGTCAATCTTCGACGAATATCCAGGCCACCCAGACGCCAAACATTGGCCCGGTCTCCTCAAAGCGATGACAGAGGATAAGCCGCTCACGGTCGAGCCGCCGCACTTCACTCCAATGCAGGACTCTCGGCAGGACGCGCGGAAAATCTTGGAACCTTGCAAGATCGTTACCGCCATCAACAACAGGACTGCGATGACAGACCAGATTGGGGACTGCGTCTATTAAATCCTGCACGCAAAAGGATTTGTCAACAACAAGCTGAACGTGGTGAACAAGATCTTTCACAACTTCCCGACATACCACTTCCGAGTTCCCGACAACGATGTCACCCTTCTACGCTTCATGAGCGAGCTCGATGCCCTCTATCCCGGTCGATTGAAGTGGACGATCGAGAAGGTGACGATTGCGGACAAAGCCCTGCCAGCGGAGGATCACCCACAAGGATGATGCCTTCCACGCATCAGAGATCATATCACTCTCATCCAAAGCTCTGGGATCAAACCCGGCGCTTTTCCGTCACCAGAAATTTGGACTCGTGCAGAAACACTTCGTCTGGGTGCTCACAGTCGACGAGGCCTGACTCTTTGCACAACCCCTCGACTACATCCGCGACAAGTTGAACCAGATCATCTCCACCATCAGCACAGTCAATCATACACAAGATGCGCAAAGTCTTCGTCGATGCCGCGATCTTGATGGCAAACAGGGTGATTTCCTACGACAGAGGGTCCCTCCAAACCAAGGAATCATCGCTGTTGGCCTGGGCAAACAATTGCATCTCAAATCTATCAAGCCCTTTCCGCTCGTCGAACAGATTCGTGCCTTCAAGGGAAAAGAAGTCGGCGCAGCTACATTTATGCCTGCTCGAGGATGGATGTTCCAGGTGCTCGACCTCACCGATGTGTCCGGAGACGATGCCGCCCACGCCGCAACGACCTGGATTGCAGGGTCGCCGGAGGAGTGGCACGATCGTGCCCCAGAGGACGATTAGAGAGTTGTTCTAGCCACCCTGATCAAGCTGATCGGCGAGACCAGCGTGGACAATGCTGCCACGTCGGTCATCACCAACACAGCTTACGATATCGCCACCTACATCAACTTCAAGGAGGACTACGAGGACTACACCGACAACGAAGAATCCACGATGGACAGGACGACTTTCAACGCGATTATCAAGGGCTAGGATATGCAGGGATGGGCAGCTCAACAGCTTGGAAGTTCCCGAGCAAGCGCCCCTGCATCTATTAACATGGAAATCAGCCTTCATGGAGTTTTCCTCACCGCTGCGCCTTCACACCAGATAGTTACTCGATCAAGTTCATGATACAATCCTACACCAGAGATACAGTCTACCCTCTCCTCCCTCTCGTCGTTTGGACTATCCAGATGTGCGGTCGAGCTTGCAAGACCTCCTCGACGACGACGACGGCAATTAGTCCCTGGCGTCGAAGGTGAGCACTGCGTATGCCGATAAGTTTCGAACTGGGAGTACGAGCTTGAGGCGTGGGCAGACGATCTCCGCGATTGGGACTAAATCCAGCAGGAACGAGAAGAAGAAGACGACGGTACCATCTACTGCTGTTTTGCGGGGCTGACGAAGCTGACATCCGGGCTTGGACGAGGGGACGTTGCGAGAACTCGTCTCCTCCACTAACGCCCGCGAGGAAGTGTGAGTTATCTTGAAAGACCGACAAGTATGTTTGAAGGTTTTCCTCTCTTACAAGCATTACCAAGTACAACTGCACAGAACCCAGTAGCGGCGCCACTTTTTGCCATTCCGAGATGGCGATTCTTCGCCAGCCAGGCAGGATTCGAAGCTGACTCCATCGCGCGACTCTGCACGGCGCATTCAGGGCTGCGGGCTCGAACACCTCCACGACGCATTACCACCCTCGCCGCTGGGAGTAGGAGATGGCGATGGCGGGGTGCGGCGGCAAATTGATTAGAAGCAATCCGGCCGGCCGCCGTCGATGGATGACTTCCGCCTTCGTCGAAATTCACAATGCCTGTTCGAACCTATGTCAATTCCCAGCATCGAGAACTTTATCTTCAGAAAGTATCTGCCATTGCCGGCGCAGGACATGTACACATGAACTTTCAGTCTCCAATTCGAAGATGCGATCCACATCTCCGCCGACATATTCAACGTCGCTCCCCATGGTGTCTCAGCTGGATCGTTATTGGCCGTCGAGCCGTAGAGCCTGTTAAGCGCATACGCTAGCAGCTGCGCGCGCACGCTCGTGGAGAACAACCGACTTGAGCCGATCTTCGCTCAATGCCCAGTGTACACTACTCCTTTCATTCCGAGGCACTACACCTCTCTTTCCTACTATTACGGACGCCGGTACGACCAGCAGGCAGCGATACAGATCTTCTGCACCATATACAACTGTACGAATCGATTTTGCGCGCTAAGGCCGAACCCGCAGGCCGAACGTCGGGGTCGCGTATATGTATTGTAGGAGAGTCGTGAGGAAGAGAGGCGGAACAGGGAAGGTGGCAAGGTCGGAAGCGGGACGGAAGTAAGGAGGCGCGCCATCGGCTAGAGAGGGAAACTACCAAAGCTGTAGGCCATGTCTTCTCGTCTCGGTGCTCAGAAAGCTGGTAGAGGAGTGCGGAAGCTCTGGGAGAATGGACTTCTTCGAGGCATTCAACTTGAGAGATAGAAGAAGGTAATGGTCGATGGCGAGACCGAACAGCGAGTGTGGGAGAATGGCATTAATGAGATGGTAGATTCAAATAGAAGCGCAGTCGCCTCGCATCTATCCATTAATCCACGCATCCATCCATCTATCCATCCATCCATCCATCGACCCCCAGAGCGAGTAGGGATTTTCAACCCGGCATAAAGCATCAATCGACTAGTCCGCCGAAGATTGAGTTGAATCCGTTGACTGGTCGCCACACCGGACCTCGACCCCGAGCCAGCGAGAGAGTGAACCAATATCGGCGTCCAACGCCTCGATGGCTCGGATGCTAACTCCAAATTCAGAGCATTGCCGGAGTTCGGGGAAGCAGTCTGGTAACTGCTTTGGAACCGATATCTCGGCTTCGGGAGAGTGTGGCATGTTGAGTCGCGAGGAGATCTCGGTGTACTAGATAACAGGTAAGTCCCGAGTTGGTACGAGGGCGACTTGTGATAATAAAGGAACACGAATAATACCTGGGTATTACCTTTACGCGGCAAAGATGCATGCAGGTATGGCCAACGCGTCGTGTCGTAGCGCTCGGGTTCCATAGCAACCCCCAGATTATATACAAAGTGCGCATAAGAATACAGAGCGTTGTAGTAACACCTGAAGTCTCGAAATCTAACATCCCAAGTGTCGTGTTGCTCCGATCTAGCTTACGGAGATCGATCGACGGGACATATGTATGCATTTAGAACGTCTGGAAAGCATTCGCAGCGGAGCTACCTAGGCTGCGCTATGCTGAGATTACACAACCTACGTGCTAAGGCACTGCGAAGCCGCAATGCTGTGAAGTTATAGCGGTGAGCCCGTCTATTATCTGGAGCAAAAGTAATAGTGCAAAGGTGCTTTGATGCTCGCGACCTCTGCTATCGTACGACTTCGCTTCCATTTAGCACGATTAACGGCGACGGCGGCAGTATAGGTAAAATCCGCGATGGACTTCTTCGCCGATCTGCTTTATTGCAAAACACCTGGAAGAACCTTTGCATTAAAGCGGTTGCGGTGTCGGATCTCGTGCCTATATAGACGCGATTAGATGTGAGGTCCTGTCTGGGCTTACGATTGGCGTTGCTCTGCTGTCTCGGCATTTGCGTAGATTATAGATTCATTCCCGGTCGAGGGTCTTTGTTAATAGCGCTATGCATAATTTGGTCGAGCTTGGTAAATATTTGACGCATTGGATCCGAGCGGGCCAGGAAGCCGTTCTACTCTAGTTTTGAAGTAATATGTTTGCGAGCTTTCCGTGGATCTGCTAGGTCCAGCTGATTCTTACGCTGCTATGATCGTGAAATGGCCTATCGCTTGGTCTTAACAGCTCGGGTAATGCAACAGCAGGTAGAGGTTAGCTATAGAAGGTCGCGAGCTTTCAGCTTTGTTAAATAAATGACCGAGCACGGATCTAAAGTCACGAGGTCGGGTGTCGTAGGAGCGCCAGCGTGGAGGAAAGTGTGGTGGATTTGCTTTCGGTCATGGGCGCTGCTGGCGCAAAGGGCCGGGAGGGAGAGAGTGCTCTACCAACTGCGAGTAGTATGTAGCAAACACTGCTGTTCGCCGTTAATCATCCTGCTACGTCGACTTCTGAACTGGTGGCGTACGAGGTCGCCGGGGCCGCCACGTATCCTAGCTTTGGCTGCTATCACCGTATGGTCCCCGACCGTACGACCGTTGAGGGTTCTGGCAAGGCCTTGTGAACTTAGTGCTAATGTTGCTGCTAGTACGTAGGCGATTCGATCATGTTACGGGGATTGCTTGCTATAAGCCCATGGAGTCCACGCTGCTGCAGACGAATACTCCAAGACCGTATGGACGAAGAAAACCTATACTCGGAAATTCAGGCGAGTGGAAGAAGAGGATGTGTTTGACCCATTGCTCTGCTCTGTTTCTCATACCGTGGCGGGTGTCTTTACGCTCGTGTCCGCCTTGCTCTAGTGTATTTGCTCTTGTGCATTGGTCGTGCGACTAACTTCCTTGCTATCGGACCTTGATCGTCTTGCTTAAGGAGGATCCGGCCGCTTGTAGAACTCGCCTTTGTAGGGTTGTCTTCTGCAGGTGCGACATCAATTCATCGTCCTTAGGGACGCTGACAGAGTTGCTAGTAATTTGCTAGTATTGGGGGCGATGCGGCAATAATAGCCATAATGGGAGCGTCGGTTCCGGTCGTGAAATAGGCTGATGGTGCGACCCGGCGCAAGAACTTCATACTGTTCTCTATTACTAAAACGTAGTTGAGACGTAGTAGATAACGTAACAAGTGCAGAGACGGGTATTCGTGAAGTATTAGCGTCAGGGTACCGAAAAGCAGAGGATGAGTCGGGTGCGTAAGCACGGTGAATGCGAGCTAGCGAGCGACTAGCTGAGGACTAGTGGCGTAGATGTTGATAATAGAGTAAGGGCGCCCCTTCGCAGTTGGCGCCTTCGTAGCTAGCACATGCTAACTGTTGAAGCTTCAGAGCAAAGCGCTGCGACCAGCCCAGCGGCTGGAAATATTCGAGCAAGTGAATAGCGTATAATTATAAAGGGGCTGGCTCGACGTCTGTTAAGGCCCTAGTCGCACTCCGGAGGTAGGCTTAGCTAGAGGTGTAGCTGGCGAGATTCTATTGGAAATTAATCGAACATTCACTCGTTTTCCCTTAGATAGTTAAGCAATTAGCACTCGTTTACCTCGTTTTTCCAACAAATTCAATCGATAGTGCGGCGGGTCTAAGGACTCCCGTAGAAGAGAGGCTGCTTGGAGTAGAGGCTCGAGTTTGGACAACCGATTAATGCATATATTGGCTTGAGCCGAAATCTCTCCATGTCGTATAAGCAGTTGATAACGCGAGCGCACTGCTGCCGATGGAATGATAGTGGAGTTGGTAGTAAAGGTGTGGGTGCCGGCGCTACTTACGATCGAGGATCGGGGCGACGCTAGTGAGCGTACTCGCCGGTTGTAATAAGGAAGCTGCTGAGTCCAATCTAACTCGCCATTCTCTTCCATAGAAGCGATGCGAGGCGGCCTACCTGCATAACTGCGTGTTGTTCCGTCCACCAGATACGTAAGGAGCACTGATGATGCGGAGGCCGTAAGCGTGTGGGAAACAAAGATTGGAGCTCTAAAAGCGAGGGCGGCATTGTACAGGGGCAAGCCGTACGAGAACGCTCCGCCTACGGGACTTGCAATGGTAAGGCAGTTGGAAGTCTTCGACATTTTGACGGCTTGCCAAGGTCACAGCGAGAGCGAGTATCCACAGCTCCACGACGATGATGATAGTATCCGAACGCATCTCAAATGCTCTGCGGATGGTCAAAAGCGTGTTTTCAACATTTTTGAACGGGACTCTTGCAAGCCCTGGGCGGACTTGGTGGTTGACCGGTCCACATCGGTTCAAGTAAGATTGTGGAGGTGAACACTGCTCCAGGTGTCTGGCGCGGATAATGCGTAGCTAGGCCGTTGTGGGATTGATGTTGTATTTAGATAGCCAAATGCCAAAGCATTTGTCGTTGATAACCGTGCAGCTTGAGTTGATTCTGAGGAACGATGTGCAGGTAAATGTTTGCCTAAGGTGAAATGTTTGCCTAAGGCACAAACTTTACTGAACTTCGGCTACATTCTACATTACCCCCTTCCTTCGCACTTC
>AFIY01001372.1:0-13847 GCA_000223825.2 Zymoseptoria passerinii SP63 | reverse complement strand
TATCTAAATAGGCCCTCTCCTAGCGTATATAAGGCTGTAGTACTCTTCTACTAGTACGTTAAAGATCTTATACTCTTAGATAACCTTATGTACGGTCTTGTCCTTGTCTACCTAGAAGATCCGTTACTTGCGTACGAGGTTGTCTAACTAAGTACATAGACAAAGGTATCTAGGACGGTCTAGCGAGGATATATTTACTAGAGGGAGAGGTATATTAGATAATATCGGTAAGGAAAGGTATACGGCTAAGGAGGGCTTAATATAGGCTACGAGAGGCTATAGCGGTATCTAAAGCGGTGTCTAAAGCGGTGCCTAAAGCGAGAGGCTATAGCGAGGTTATAGTAAGAGCTATAAAAAGTATTAAAGTAATAAGATTATAGAGTAAAGCGAGGGGATCTATAAAGTCGAAGTAAATACGGAGCGCCTAGCTATCCCTGTTCGCTATAAATAAGCCTCCTATTCGCTGTAAATTAACGCCTTAACCGCCGTTAATACTATTAGTCGTATATATAGAGCGAAAGGTAGAGCGAAAGGTACGGTTGTAGGTAGAGTAGAGGTATACTAAAATGCTAAGAGGACGTTGTTCGCTATTGAATTAGTGCTGTTCGTTATTAAAACCCTTTAAATATTAGCGGCGAACAGTTACGTGCAAAGCCCACTCGCACCGCCGCAGTAGCAACAACATAACCAAAACCCAAAAACCGCCTTGCTAGTATAACAAAACCCGCCTTAACTGACGAAACAGGCTCTCAAAAGCTGACCTGACACGGTGCATCAGACAGTGCAAGTTTGATCAAAAATCGCTGACAAACAAGCCCAATTTGATCAAATAACACGCATTACAACCGGCCGGCTACACTGCCATTGCCAGACTGCCGCCCGCATTATTACACTTTCGACCATGATCGCTCCGCTTTGCTGGGCATGTCTCTCTCTCTCCAGGCATGTCTGGATGTCTTCTTTCGGTCGACACCACCGGTTCGGGGATTGTCAAGAAATCGTTCGTTCGCAAGCAATGAGACCCTCCCTATTCACTCAAGTCTGAAATGCTACCGGTTGGTCTGCAGTAGTAATGAAATCGCGTCTATCCAATTCTGTACCGCGCCCGGATAAAAGAAATGTCACAGGGGCGTTGTTCTAGACTACCTTATTGGTCACGGCAAACAGCCAAGGCCCGCGTTATTAGAAAGAACTTCGTAGACCCCAACCCCTGTCAGATTGTCCCCATACTTTCCCCAAGAGTGCACCGAAATACAACGATCCTCGGATGGGGAAGGGAAGAAGGGCCGATACCTCCAAGTTTCAGTGTGGACTCGCTGTGGAACCGACATGGAGAACAATCTGGGGGATGCGAGTCCTTGAGAAGACTTCACGTTCTGCCTCGATCGCTGAAACAGACGGCATCCTTTCTGTGACGCTGTCTGACACTAAATCACAGCGAACTTCGAAGCTTACGACCGACGACCGCATCATTGCTCGATCATATATGTGAGAGGGCAGAGCCGCCCGCGGGGTCTCGGATCCCGCCTAGAATCTGCAGCCGTGCCGCGCCTCTCGTCTTGGTCTCCAACAAGGCAGTCAACAGCGACACATGGACCATCCGCCGAGCTCGGGTAGGTGAGGGACAGCAATGAAGGATTCTCAGCACGGATCCGAACTGTCAATGAGAGCAATCATCCTTGCCATGCCACGAGAAATGTGCGGAGAACCCCCTGCCCCGTCCGCATGTCTCTTCAATCGGATTGTGGACCGCTCGGCACTACTTTCTCTCGTGGCTGACTTGGGGGCACAGTCAAAGGCTTATTACTCGCCTGTTGAACTGCCTCTTTCGAGTTGGCGGGGTTCGAGGATCACGGTGCTCCATCTTTGTGGCGAGCTGAGCGTGGAAGAGGAATGGATCGTGTTCGAGAAGCAATTCGGAGCGAGTACTCGCTCGGCTCCGATCTTTGTGCGCTGATTGACAAGCATCGGATCATCAGCACACAGCTTTGGGATATCGACACGAAGATGGTGGTCATGCGCACGTCGACACGCCAACCTGAGAGCTTGGTACTTCCATTGGGTTCATGGTTCACGGGTGCGAAGGTTTGAATTGAGCTCAATCCTTAGTTTGGGTCGGTTTTCCACGAAAACCTTATCGCTAGCCCACCTAGCCCTTCCTCCTCACTTTCCCCTCCATCTGCTGCAAGTAAGAGACGCTGCCGACCAATCCGACCTCACCGTCCGGCGCAGTACAGTCTCTCGAAGACCAGCCTTCGATGGCACCGAACAATCCCCAGTGCGCGAACGGCATTTGACGGCTGCACGAATCGGACATACCACCTTTGGAGTCACTTTCAATCAGAATCGAGCTGCAGGATCGGACGTCCGGCCTCATCGTCTCTGACGAATGCGACCATGCGGTCCCAAGCTGAGTTCGACCATCGTTCCGCGCATGGCAATGCTTGGGACCGGCTCAACGAGCCCGTTCGGGCGTGGCTCTCAGTGGCATTTCCTTCTCGAAGGCGTTCGCGGGAGAACCTTTTTGCCAGAATGCAAGTCATCTTAACGAGAGGCGAATAGCATCGCCGCCGCTGCGGAGCTATGATCCGCAAAGTTCCAACGTTGCTCTTGCGTTGCGGAGACTCTGCGTGGCACTGACAAGACACCCTGCATGTCGCCATGCATAGTCCGTTGGAGAGACGGCACGCGCCTATGGTGAGACCCAGGTTTTCCCTCCTTCCTTTCAAGGGCTTCCTACCTTCGCTACCCGATTCTTTGCCGTCTCATTGACAAGTCCTGGCGAAGCTCTTTTCTGTCCAGCACTAGTTCTATCCGTCAGCTTTACCAAGAGTCTCATCAGTACATGTATACCCGACCTGCCCTTTGACAAGTTTCACCTCCATCATCCCCTGTCTCTTCATCTATCAATTCTCGTCAATAATAGCAAGATTCCATCCCGCTGTACACACTGCGGCGAATTGACGTGCCACGAGTGACATACCACACCTTGCATACCACTTCAAGCCACACATATCACCTCCCACAAAACAGGATCATGGATCCCGAAAAGTACTCACCGTCATCTGAGCAATACACACCCAAGACGCACGACTTCTCCCCCTCGCATCCCAACGCTGAGATGTACATTACCCACCGCGAGCACCGCACCAGCGGTTCCGACGGCTCGATCGTCGTGCCCGAGAAATCAGGCCAGCCTTTCGCCGAGACGGGAGCTCCCATCAACCGCAGTCAGACGGCGGAAATGAAGAAGGAACAGAACCCTGGACTCGCATGGCCGCGGTGGCGACACACTATGCGAGAAGCCTTCTCGGAATTCATGGGTGTCTTCATCTTGATTCTTTTCGGCGATGGTGTTGTAGCACAGGTTGTGCTGAGTAACAACGAGAAGGGTGACTACCAGTCGATCTCGTGGGGATGGGTGAGTCTTTTCATGTCCTCTGTCGACAGCGATACACCATCATCAGCGTACTGACATGCTGTTCCTAGGGCATCGGCGTCATGCTGGGTGTCTACGCCTCTGGCATCTCCGGAGGCCATATCAACCCAGCCGTGACTCTGGCCAACTGCGTCTTCCGCAAATTTCCCTGGAAGAAGTTCCCCGTTTACCTCATCGCTCAAGTCCTCGGTGCCATGTGCGCTTCAGGCGTCGTGTACGTCGTGTACGCCAACTATTACTCCGCCATCGACAACTTCGAAGGTGGATCCGGGATCCGGACGATGAAGACGGCGGGAATCTTTTGTACGTACCCTGCGGAGTACATGACGAGGACGGGCATGTTCTTCAGCGAGTTCATCGCGAGTACAATTTTGATGTTTATGATCTACGCCATCAAGGACGATCATAATATCGGAGCGAAGAACTTGACGCCGTTGATCTTGTTCTTTATCATCTTCGGTATTGGTGCTTGTTTCGGTTGGGAGACTGGTTATGGTATGTCCTCATCCTCGAAGACTGTTGCTGGAATGGGTGAGCTAACTCTGTTTTCCAGCTATCAATCTCGCCCGTGACTTTGGTCCGCGATTGATGTCGTATATGCTCGGGTACGGCACTCAGGTGTGGTCGGCCGGACAGTACTACTTCTGGGTGAGTAGCAGCCGTCAAAAACCAATGGAGAAACCTACGCTGACCTTGCTCTCTCCCAGATCCCCATGGTCGCGCCTTTCCTCGGCTGCATCTTCGGCGGCTTCCTCTACGATCTCCTCGTCTTCACCGGCGAGAGCCCGATCAACACGCCTTACTTGGGACTGTACCGTCTCATCCCCGGCAAGAGGCAGAAGTACGATGGTATCATGTATGAGCGTGAGGAGGATAGCATTGTATAGCGGGTCCATGGAAAGGAAGGTGTATATATCGATACTTGCAATCGGAATTTTTCCAAAAGTTGTGCTCTGATCGAAAAGTCAATGTGTCGTTCGTGGCCCTTCCAGGCTTGTTGTTCCCGGCGCGTGGTACGAGACGAGGTCGAATGAGGTATCGACGACGTGAGAGAGATGCAATGAAGTGAAGTGGATGGTTCTTGCGCTCTTGCCTCGCCGTTATGATTCGCCCAACGATTGCTCAATGATGCCTGCGAACGTGGCTTCCGCAAGGGCGAATAAAGCTGCTGGGGCCACAAAGGTGCGCATGAACCGAAAACAGATTCTTCGGTTGTGGTGGTGTGCTTCTGGGTAGTGTGCTTCTGGCCTCAATCTGGATGCCACAGAACTTGGTCTCTGCTCCTAGATCACTGCTGGCTGTCGAAAGAAGATGTAGTTGATGCCTGAAGGGGTGCCTGGATTTTCAGGCTCTCAAGTGCTCAAACATTTCAGTCGTGCTGCATGCTACCACGAAGAGACTTGAGGTAAGCGTCGTTGTTCCAAACATACCTCTGATCTGACCACGACAACGATCATGCCGATCCATCGAGCGCATCCGCGGTCCAGGCCTTCTGGCATCAGCCTTGCCCCGCGACGTCACGCCAGAGGCGGGGTCGAGGTCGTGCTCAAAGCTGACCCGCAGCAGAACCACCAAGGCACCAACGACCCCGCCATCAATCCCATTCCAAGGCCCTGGACGCCATCAAAGTCGAGGATCTCCCAAGTCTGGATCATGAGAGCGACGGATCTCAGACCTGACTCCATCGTGTATTGACTTCCCTGTTTCCAAGTGAACTCCAGGGAAAGGATGTGTGCACCGTGTGGGGTCATGACGAACGATCTGTCCAAGCAGCAAGCCGTGCCAACAATTCCCTATGATCAAGACAGCGAATGGAACACCAATGCAAGCCTCAGACCACGGAACCAACACTATCCAGCCAGCCGAGCACAACGCGTGTGAGCCCTAGTACCCGACGTGATGCAGGATGCTACTATGGAAGCGCCCGCTTCGCTTGCTCACCTTGCAAAACGTGCCACATACACCTCGTATAGCTGGCTAGCTAAGCTCCGTGTCGATGGAGTTCCTTGCCTGACTGGAGTGATGAAACCAAACCCTGCTTCACAAGGCTTCACTAGATCGCCAGAGGCTGGTCCGGTGTCATGTACGGTGGCTGCACGCGGCCCGACTTGGTAGGAAGAGGTAGGAGTGAAGAGGGAGGTATAAAGTACTGCATGTCGTTACTTGCGTCTCTGCAGCTTGTTTGACCTGCCTCTAAATTGAAAGAATACCTGATAACACTACTTCAAAGCTTCTTACACTTCATATCAACCAACAGCAACCATGTCCAACTACAACGATAATGACAATGACAACTACAACTCCGGTAAGACGTTCTCTACGGATCAAACTACCATGAGCCGCAGCTGACAACTGTTCCTCATCGCAGGCTCCAGGACCGGAGGTGGTTACGGAGACAACGACAACTCGCGATCGGGTGGATTCGGCGTACGTGCTTCCTGTCACAGCCAAAACATGTCACATACTTACTCGAGACAGGACGACAACAACCGCGGCGACAATGACTCCTACGGCAGCTCGGGCCGTACTGGAGGTCTAGGCTCGGACAACAACCGTGGTGATGACAGCTTCGGCAGCAGCGGCCGTACCGGAGGCGACGACTCCTACGGCAGCAGCGGCCGCACCGGCGGACTGAGCTCTTCCAACGACGACGACTCATATGGCTCCAGCGGCCGAACCGGCGGTGGACTCTCCTCTTCCAACGACAACGATTCGTCCGGTAGCTCTGGCCGTACTGGAGGACTCAGCTCTTCCAACGATGACGATTCATACGGCTCCAGTGGACGCACCGGTGGTGGAATCAGCTCCTCCAACGACGACTCCTACGGCAGCTCTGGACGTACCGGCGGCCTCAGCTCCTCCAACGACGATTCCTACGGCAGCTCCGGCCGCACAGGTGGACTCTCTTCATCGAACGACGACTCGTACGGCTCCAGCGGCAACACCGGTAGCTCAGGTTCGTCTGAACCCAGTCCACGTGCCTCCCATACAAGATCCGACTAACCAAATCGTGTCCGTAAAGGCTTCGGCGGTAGCAGCGGCAGGAACGACAACGACAGCTACGGCTCCAGCAACCGCGACGACAACGACAACAACAACAGCCAGAGCAAGGACTCGACTGCGGGCAAGTTGATGGAGAAGGTGAGTCGACTCTGAGCTTCATCATATACGAGTACGCAGCACAAGGACATGTTGACTGACGGATCGACGGTGCAGGCTGGATCCCTCCTCGGCAACGATAAGATCGCGCAGCAGGGACGTGAGAAGAGGGAGCAAGCTGGTCGCGATGATGACAATTACTAGTCATTTTACTATCGGATCGGACCAAATATCACAAAAAAAAAGGTATATACGCACGCACACTCGCTTCGACCGGCCTTGTTTCCACGAAGCATATAACGACGAATTCAACGAACGTTTCTTCGGACATGATGATTGCTGCCCCTGAAGTTCTGATTATCGGCTCACTCGACTGGAAAGTGCTCCGTGCAAACAGGGTGATCACTCGCCCACCTCATGAATGCACAAGCTAGCCCCCCCTCCCCCCCTCCCCTCCCCTCCTCCCGTCGGGCTCTTATGGTCGTGGCTTGGTCTTCTGAAAAGGCAGATAGACCGTTCCCTCGCGGCTGTGCTAACCCCGACCCACAGCTCATTTTATCATTGCCCCCCAGTCAGGCGAAAATATCAGCCGGATTCATAGACAAGACAACGACGGCATACTAACGCCT
This sequence comes from Zymoseptoria passerinii SP63, assembly GCA_000223825.2. Classification (NCBI taxonomy): domain Eukaryota; kingdom Fungi; phylum Ascomycota; class Dothideomycetes; order Mycosphaerellales; family Mycosphaerellaceae; genus Zymoseptoria; species Zymoseptoria passerinii. Next base: position 6,680 of record AFIY01001372.1, on the reverse strand, counting down.
CGAGGGACGGAATTTGAGTAGCGGTCTTCAATTGTCGCTGGCACGAGGGGACAGTAGTCACATGCGAGGAGGACCACGACCACGTTGTCGGCTACCCACGTTGAGCGGCGAGGTGTATCCTTGCGGTATGAATGTTGCGAACACCGAGGCGATGTAGGGACACCCTTTCGGTTCTATAGAAGATAGTTCTGGCCAGCATGCCGACGAAACCGCCAGATCCAAGGCATATTGCGTGAAGTACAACAGCGGTAGGGGATTCAGAGGCTGGTAAGAAGACTTCACCTCTGACGAATCCGCTCAAGCTCAATCGATGTGCCAGCGTTGGCGGCGGCGACTAAAGCTCCAGATTCGACTTCCACACAGGCAAACAGTAGTGCTCCTACCTGTCCGTGGGAGCGTGGGGGTGGCTATTCCGGCAAGTCGTGTCGCCTCTCAATCGGAGGCCTCTGGGCGTCATGTGCTGGATAAGGAAGGCCAATAGTCATCCTGGTGCGCGGATCTATGGCGATTCCTCGGGTGCTTCTCGCAAATCGACTCCAGGGACTGCTCCTTACTGTTCCTCAGATGTCCGATTTTCATGAATACTCACATCTTTGCGATTCCTCCTCAAGGAAATACCTCATCCTCTTCTCTCCTCTCCCGGCTCTCCAGATCCATCTGTCTCTGTCCCTCTTGCTCTGCAGCGGTCGAACCCACGACTACCGCGACCTCATCTTTTTTCTCCTCGTGATTGATAAACAAGAATGATGCGACCACAATGCCGGCTCCCACCCAGTAGAACGGCCCGACAGTCTGGCGGTTGATGATGATCTGCGCGACCAGGCTCAGCGGGATGGTGATGCTCAACCCGACTGTGACCACAATGGGGCTGGTTAATAGCACCGCATATGCCCATGCCATGTCGCTAACAAGACTGCCCAGGGAGTTGCACACGATAATGGTCCACACCATGGCTGTAGGCGGCATCTCAAACTTCTCGACGCCCGTGTAATGCAGTACGAGCAGTCCCGGCCAGAGGATCACAACGTTGATGGCACCCACCAATCCAAAAAAGATCGGCATATCCACTCTCGTCTCGTCGGCAATTCTCTTCTTCATGAACACCGCGTAGAGGCCATACATGATTGCTGACGCGAAAGCCAACAGGTCTCCGATCGCAATCTCCCGCTTCGACTTGTGCGGAAAATCGCCTCGATGTTGATCGTCCGACGACCGACCAGAGAAGTCGATCAGCGAGATGAGGATGATACCCGATAGGGACGCGATGACGCCGAGGAGTTTCCGCAGAGTGAAGACTTCCACTTTAAACATGGCACCGAAGAGGAGAGTGAAGACGGAGGATGTGGATGTCAAGATCGTGGAGGATGCGACGGAGGTATATTGAAGGCAGGCCGCGACGAAGTAGTTGGCTAGGAACCAGAGAATGCAGAATTCGAGGGAGAGGCGGAATATTTCGGCGAGGTTGAGGGGTTGTAGGTGAGAGGGAGGACAGGGCGCAGAGAGCACATCTTTTGCGCTCAAGACTTGGCTTTGGGAGAGGTCGTTTGATGGATCGTCGAGGAGGTGAGTGGTGGACGTGTGGCTGATGGAGGCCGTGCCATGGCGCAGGACGGGACTGTCATAGTATCCTGGTGGGCCTTCCTCCTCTTGCTGGGTGAGAGGCGCATAGCGAGCGCGTATTCTGTTCCGTAGCTCTTCTTTCCATCGTCGTAGATCTTCGGGGTTCCGGCGGTGTTTGACGATGAGGATCGGGATAAGAGGGAGAATGAAGAAGGAGGTGTTGACGTAGGTGACGAAGTAGGGTTTGCTGTAGGTGTCGTCGGCGAAGATGGTCTTGGAAACAACGAGTCAGTCGTGAGGTCAACAGAGCCAGAAGCATATCTCGAACCTACCGAAGCCAAAAAATTGGTGGCTGTCCAGAGGAGTACAGTCAGAGCCAGGAGCAGCAGGCCGACGAGTCTCCTCCACTTTCCTAGCTTGATGAGAGCATGTTTGTTGCCTTCACTGTGAGGTGTGGTGATCTCGCCGTTATCGAGGTTCAAGGTCGGGACATGTGCTTCGCCGGCGATCGTGGAGGAGTCCGGAGCGAGAACTGCGGCATGCGACATCACCACGGCGGCGGCGGCGGCGGCGGGACAGCGAGGGTGACGGTCGGACAGCGGTGCGGCAGGGTGGGAGATGCCATGTATGTTGAAGGTAGTGAGGTGAGTGAGGACAAGAAGTCAGGTGTTCGTCGTCTTGGTAAGGAGAGGCGCAAGGCGTTGGTTGTCCCTCTTGATCGATCGCACCCGGTCACATACGCGTGTCACGGACACGAATCACGACAGCAGGATCCGAGATATCTACCAAGACTTCAAGATGCGGGCTCGGCGTGCTTGTTTGGTGGGACCCAACCTAATAATGAGTGTTTACTAGAACTAGACTTCGCCGTTGCCCTTCCCCTGTCCTACCTAGCAATTGATTATATCCAGATATCTTATACTTATTATGCTCTTCTCGTACATGCTTTTGTTTCATCGACTCCAAAACATCGCCAAGTCTGCCCACATGATGCTCTCTCACCGAAGCGTAGAATAATAATCCCGAAGGAGACGTTCATTCAAGCGACTCAAGATCGACAGGACCAAGAGAATGAATGGTAAAGGAAACGATAGATTGCCAGCTATTATTATTGTTGACTGCGCTGGCCGTCGCCATGGGCTGCGCCATTTCTTGATTGCAATTTCCAGTTCCATCCAACTCTGATCAAGGCGGAAGGCGAGACAAGTTTTAACGCCACCGAAACAACCGACTTCGCTAGATCTATTTATTACGCCCTGCGGACGTCACCTTTGATGATGCTATTGTCTTCACTCAGCATCTTCCTGTTCACCATCTGTACATACGCGGTTCCATCGACCTCTCCTTTCCTGGGACATCATCAACAGAAAGCAGTCTGAGCAGCGATCCGTCGTTGCGAACCCTCGTGGACCAGCATGCGATCCCAGTCGCTCGCCCTGTTCATAGCTACGTCAGCTCACGCTCTGCCGGAGCTCTCACTTTCCAAACGCGATAGACACAACAATGGAGCAACGACACACTTCGCTCGCAGCATCGCCCTTAACAAGCGAGCAGATACAGTCTCCTCAAACATATTCGACGTCGAGAGCTGGAGCTTCGGTGGTGCATACTACACAAATGGTAGGCGGCCGTCTCCTCCTGAGTCTTTGTCGAAACCTACTGAACATCCCACTGACGACCGCCTCTGCAGTAAGCGTGGGCACTCCTCCCCAACTACAGACCGTGATCCTCGACACTGGCTCCTCCGATCTCTACTTCGACTCCTCTTCTGCAGAGACATGTCAAACGACCGGCCCTGAATCCTGTCAAGGCGGCACCTTCGACAAGACACAGTCCAGTACCTACAACGAATACGATCCATCGCCGGCTTTCAACACCAGCTTTGGAGATGGCTCGACTGCGGTGGGTCCATATGGGCAAGATATGATAGGGATTGGAGACGTAGTGGTCTCGCCGGTGCAGTTCGGTTTGGCCGAAGAGGTGGACACTTCAACTGGATACTCGATCGGATTGTTGGGCTTGGGATACTCGACCAACGAGGCTGTCTCGAGGAGAACCGACTTTTACCAAAATCTGCCAGAGGTCCTGGCTGATGCTGGTGAGATCAATAGCAGGCTGTATTCAGTCTATCTGAATGATGCAGGTGTGTATAACTTCAGAACGTCGGGATACCGAGAACATGCTGATATATTCCAGACGCCAATACTGGCACTATCCTCTTCGGTGGCATCGACAAGACAAAGTACAAGGGCGACCTCACCACACTAAATCTCATTCCGGCCGCTTTTGGAGACGGGAAATCTGACGGAATCGTCAACCAGTTCATCACGACCGTAACAGGAGCCTCTGCCACTGTAGATGGCAAGACCGCAAAGCTGTGGTCCGGCGGTGAAGACGGCGTTTCTGCTTACACTGCCAGCAACGCCCTTCCAGTTCTCCTCGACACCGGCTCCACCGCGTGGTCCATTCCGTTCTCCATCTACCGAGATCTCGTCTACCCTACGTTCCCCTATGTGGACCGCAACAACCTCTGCCCTTGCTCGTACGCTTCATCCGACGACTCGCTGACCCTCGAATTCGGTGGCAAGGTCTCCATCGACATTCCAGCCCGCCAATTCATCGTCCCGATCATCAACTCCACCACCCGAGAAGCCGTTCCGTACAGTCGCAACGAGGACGCCTGCGCGTTCCTGCTCGTACCTTCCGACCCCTCCTCAGATGGTTCGCTCTACGAACCTCTCGGCGACGCCATCTTGCGGAGCATGTACGTTGTCTTCGATCTCGACAACGGGCAAGTTTCCATCGCGCAAGCGAACGTCAATTCCACCGATGCGCCGGATATCGTCACGGTCGCCGCGGGTCCCACGGGTGTGGCAGAGGCTGTGTCAGGGGTGAGGACCGCTCCGGTAAACACATGGAGTATCGCACCGGAAGTGTCCGGTGCGACGAGCGCGTTCTCTGTCGGGACGGCTGCTACGCCGTTAGGTACCGCGACGGGTGTAGGAGCTGTTCCTGCGTCAGCGCAGGTGAAGGGCGATGAGGAAGGTGGCTCGAGCACGAGTTCTGGAGGGAAAGGTGGGAAGTCGAAGGGTGCCGCGGCAGGGAAAGTGAATGTGGGATCGCTGGAGTGGAATGTGTTGTTCGGACTGGCAGCGTGGGTGGCAGCGTTTGGCTTGGGAGTTGGGCTGGTTGTTTGAAGCGATTGAGAGATACCACACATCGACAGATGCACGGCGTTCTTTGATAATTTTGTAGTGGACGAGATTGTACGGGCAGTCCAAGCGGAGATGCTACGAGCTGTGGCTTCCTGGATTACGTGGTCTCGCTGCTTTCCGCTCCTGTACGGATGCAAGTACATCCGCCGCTCCGCTTTGACCTTCGCGGTCACATCGAAACATAGCTAAGCGGGTAAAAGGAGCAAGCTTCCTTCTATTGCAGGGTACACATCTGGTCCCGCGGGGCCATCTTGCGCTTTTGCGCCAGCATATGGAGCGTTACATGACCGGAGACCACGTTCGTACTCTCATCAGGTGCTCAAGCTCTCGGGTCTTGTTCGACTTGGGCTTTCGCGTTCTCGCACACGAGACGTACCATACCATACTCGATGTGCTGGAAGAAAGAGGAGGCGTGATTGGATCCGGAGCGATCATGGCTGTTTTACGTGACGTGAGGATATTGACCTTTCGAGCCACCCTGTTTCGGAAGCTTGGCTGCGGAGTCTGAAGGTGTCTTGGTCAGCGCGAGCTCGAGATAGGTGACTACAGAGAGTCCAAGAGTGCAGCTTCCTGCAAAGAACCAACCTGTTCCCAATGTATTCAGTCCGTCCGTCGCTACCTTGTTCCTGACAGATCGACAATCTAGATACACCGTCAGCTGCGGCCGCCGGCGTCGCAAACTGCGCTTCTCTCTTTCGCCCAGGACAAATCAAAGGCAATTCTCGTATATCAGACGATTCGTATCGAAGCCGGCTATACTGGCAGCCAAAAATGCAGATGAACAGAAGGTCGGAAAGCAGCAAGCCGCAAGCCGCAACATCGTGATCTTTCCGATGGGATTCGACCTTCTCTTCCATGCTTGGCGGCTCCTGAGGGTTGGACTCGGCTCGACATTTGATATGCGCCATCTGGATCAACCCGCATGCCAGGGACGAAGACAACCCTACGCCTTTTCGAAGGCGTCCTGAATAGCGTCACGGACGTCTTTCTCATCCGCACCCTTCTTGATGAGGACGGATGTAATGACAGCATGAGTGCCACCATTCTTCTCCCGCCATTGCTTGATCGAACTGGGAACTTTACCGCTGTTCGGCTGGCATTGGTACTTGTGGTGCTCGACGCCATCGACTTCAATGACCCCGTTATAGTCAAGGCGGATTCCGTACTTGAGTTGGTCCGCTTGGCTCTTCGGTCATGCCGTTTTACCCCTCGAGAGGGTAGGGTCGACCAACTTCTTCCATGCGTTGCGAACGACAGTATCGGTGAGTTTCGTCAGGGCTTTAATTTTCGGACTGAAGTAAGCCAGCTGAGTTAGTAGAAGAATGCACCATATACTGTGGTCTTTCGTCTAACCACCAGTCAATGTGTGATGGGCTTGTAGCTGTCACGATGGTATGCTCTCGAGATCTGGACGGATATGAGACTGGAAGCGACTGTACGTGACAACGTCAGACTGTCAAGACACCTCCAAGGACCCATGATATGTCTTCTGTTCATGGTCGATTCATCGAGCCTTTCACTCGAGGTGAGTACCTCGTAAGCGCTGTGATATCTGCTGGCCTGTCAGAGACGATTGATCCGAACAGGCCCGGTGAACATCGAGCTAGGATGCCATGGGGATTCGGCCCATGGTGCTCATCAATTCGTCGGTCCATGAGGCCTTATCGAGCGCGTTGCATTGGTTTGTGACAGCTGCTTGCAGGACGAATCCATTCGGGGAGGGAAGACGCTGTATTTATTTTTAGCATTAAACTATATTTGCCAACTTTACTTTGTACAAGGACCACCGACCTTGTATTACTCTCTCACTTTGTCATCACCCAAAGTTGATTCTGAGGAACGATGTACAAACTTCACCAAACTTCGGCTTCCTTCGCACTTTCTTCTTCCTGCGCATTTCTGAGC
>AFIY01001379.1:0-22365 GCA_000223825.2 Zymoseptoria passerinii SP63 | reverse complement strand
GTCGCTACCAGTCGTCCGTACAGGAGATGAGGTGAAGTGTGACAAGCTCAATCTCTCATGCGGCATGCCACCGTAGCCTGGGCTGGACGGAAGTCGTCGTCTGATCATGACATGAGCGACTTGCAACATGCCGTGCCACCGTGATCTTGTGGGACTGGGAAGGGAAGGGAAGGATTCGTGGCCGCGCGAGTTGCAGAGACGAGATGGACCGGGAGTTGTTGGTCGTCAGTAGTCACACTGAGTCTACAACACCAGACCGGAATACTCGTGTACCGTCGTAGAGGGAACCCAGCAAGGAGACGTGAATGATGTATGTTTGCGAGAGAGATGCTTGGGACTGCTGTCCAATAGTTGGTCCCGTCTGTACTTCCTCACTTGGCTGTCTCTTGAAACGCCTCTCAAGTGAGGGGGCGGCACGAGTCCACCACGCTTTTCAACGATCAGCACGACTTCATTCCTTTGCATCACAACAGGAACACACCTCGCCATATCATCACCTCGCCCGCCCTACAGATCTCCTCCCTCACCGCCTACAACTTCCGAATCTGCGGGTTGTGAATGGACCTTTCGAGCGGGATGAAAGCGTCGTGACGTGTGATCGGGCTCGGGGTAGACTCTTTTTGACCTAGTTTCTATTATGTTGTCAGCGGTCGTTCTAGCATGATGTTCTTGTTGGGTGTGTCGCCATTTTTTTTTGGATCGAGATACGGTATTGAAAGGTGAGTCGGCGGCCCAAATCACAGCTCACTCGCTGTTCGATTTTCGTCTTGTCGTTTGTGCAAGAGTTCAGAATTCAACGAACTGCAGGTCATGGTAGAAGGAAGGTTGTGTCGGACCGCTGTGACATTCATCATCATGATAATCGGGGAGGTACAAGAGAGGTGGGATGTGATTTCCCCTAACACGACTCTACAACTCATCTGACTTTTGAAGGGCCAAGATTACGAGCTGAAATCGACAGAAACGAGTACAAATTCTGCTTGAAGTGCAATGTAGTGCACACACAAAGGTCTACCTCCAGCGCCAGAGGACTAAGCGACTGATTCATTCTGCCGACTCGAAACTTCCCCCTTTCACCTTTCCCCGCTGCTCGGTGAAGTCACTTCGAGAGCGACTTCACAAAACCTCTCGCTTATCTGAGCGACTCCCGACCAGGACTCTGCTCTGCTTCCAAGGACCCTGAACCTCCGACCCTTCTTCGCACTACCCCAACACCAATAACCCATCATTGGAAATTCTCCTGACCCACCAACCTCGCCCGCACAGCATTGCGCAACTGCGACACAGTAGCAGGCGAAAGCGGCGGAGCGATGCCCTGTCTCGCCAAATCCTGATAATTGGCCACCACAAAGCGCATGATGTCAATGGGCTTGAGATGCCTCATGATATGCAGCATGATCTCCGGCGGACATCGCAGGAGTGGGAAGAGAGCGGGGATCTGCGTTTGTGTCGTTATGTACACGACTCGTGGGCGGGACAGGGCAGGTGCCATGCCGTAGGAGTGAAGAAGTGGGTAGTTGGCAAAGGCGAAGTTGATGAAGCTGTCGGCGGGGAGGTAGTCGATGATGTCCAGGATCAACTCGGATGGTAAGGTGTAGAAGGGGTGCCGTGGACGTTGTACCGTCGTGGTGACGGGTGTTGCAGCGATGGCTGTCGTTAAAGGAGCGCCAGAGCTTCCACTTCCACTTGGGTTTGAGTCTCGACCGGACCCGTGCTCTGATGCAGCATGCTCGCGCGAAGGACCAGGACTGGCCGACTGCTCTAAGCTGTTGGAGTTGGAATCTACCATGGTCGGCTTCAATCTCGATGCTGCTTCTCGTTCAACCCTGATTGCAGCCGATGCCAAACGATGCCCGACAGATAATACCCGCCGATTGCGAGCACAATGATGTAGACGGCAGTCTGGAGCAGGGAGGCAGGGAAGATGTTGGCCAAAAACGGATCAAGAATGATGTCGACGTTGACGTTGGGCGGATGTTGCATCAACGTGGTGTTGGTGGAGAAGAAGTCCGCAGCAGCTCGCACGTGAAGGAATAGAAGGCTTCCTTTGGGGTTGCTGGAAACTTGCGGCGTGACCGATCCCTTGCGTGATTCCGCTTGTATTTGTTCTTCAGCAAACTCTGCCAGGCTCTGAAATAGCCTCGGGGTTTCGAAGACGTGCGAGATGTTGTACACGTCGAGCAAGAATTCAGTCGGTTGCTGTCGTTGTTAGTCACCGAGGATTTCCATCTAATATTGTAGCTGAGGATCAGGCAGAAACATACAATGGCAGCCCAGCAAATGCGCACTTCGTATCGTTGGCCTTCATTCAGATCCTGTAACAAGTACCACGATTCACGACCTTGAGGTGCGTCCTCGGTGGGAAAGGCGACGGACAATGCCCTTGGCACGGATGCAGTAGCGGACGATGAGGACGAAAGAGTGTCAAGCTTCAGATCAGTCAGACGAGGACCGGCATCTGGGAGGGTGATGGGAGCGGGCGCGACGAAGATGGTCTTTTCCGTGTTTCCCAGAGCTCCCGTCACCAGCAGGGCAAACAGTGCAGCAGTCGTCCAGCAGGCAGGAGACCTCATTGTGGTGGAGAGCAGCGGCCGAGTGAGAATCATCTGCCGTCACTGATATTGACTTGATCGATGGCTCCAGGCACTCTCCATGTCTTTTCACATGAACCTCACTCTTCTGGTGTGGATCACTCTCATGGCAAGACAAGTCACGTTCATCGTTTCTGTTGACTGTCTGACACGGCCCGTCCCGCGGCAGACCCTAAGGACCTTCCCTTTCCCCACCAAGCAGGCACGAAACTACCTCGTACTTCCCTCGTTCGTACTGTAAACAACCATCCTCTTGCTCGACAACTACCACGCCATCTCACACACCTTTCACCCTCTCATCCACACCGTCAAGAGACACCCGCACATCACACACATCCGCATACCACCATCGCCATGCGTGAAGTTATCTCCTTGAACGGTACGTCTCTGTTGACACGGAACCCCTAAAGGCGCGCCCTGACCGCCTAATCCCCTTCGCCGTTGACTCGTGACATTTTTTTCGCTGACATTCGACACGTATAGTCGGCCAGGCCGGTTGCCAGATCGCCAACTCCTGCTGGGAGGTCAGTACGCCCGCGAAACATCCCGAGAACACACGATGAAAGAGAAGAATGGGCGGCATTACGGCTGCCTCAGGATAAGACATTGGGACTGACATGAACATGATATAGCTGTACTGCCTCGAGCACGGCATTCAGGTACGCGCACCGAAGAGACACAACATGTGATGAGACACTGACACATGATACAGCCCGATGGCTACCTCACCGAAGAGCGCAAGGCCGCTGAGGACGACCACGGCTTCTCCACCTTCTTCTCTGAGACCGGTACGAATGCGCATCACCCAATGCCACCACCTCGACCGGACACTGACACTTCGCCCAGGCAATGGCAAGTACGTGCCGCGCACCATCTACGCCGATCTCGAGCCCAACGTCGTCGATGAGGTCCGCACCGGTACCTACCGCAGCCTGTTCCACCCGGAATTGATGATCACCGGCAAGGAGGACGCCTCCAACAACTACGCTCGTGGACACTACACTGTCGGCAAGGAGCTCATCGACCAGGTGCTGGACAAGGTCCGCCACGTCGCCGACAACTGCTCTGGTCTTCAGGGTTTCCTCGTGTTCCACTCCTTCGGTGGTGGCACGGGTTCCGGTTTCGGTGCCCTCTTGATGGAGCGCCTCTCCGTCGACTACGGCAAGAAGTGCAAGCTCGAGTTCTGCGTCTACCCAGCGCCTCAGGTCGCCACCTCGGTCGTTGAGCCGTACAACTCCATCCTCACCACCCACACCACCCTCGAGCACAGCGACTGCTCTTTCATGGTCGACAACGAGGCCATCTACGACATCTGCCGCCGCAACCTTGGCATCGAGCGTCCCAACTACGAGAACCTCAACCGCCTGATCGCCCAGGTTGTCTCGTCCATCACCGCCTCCCTCCGCTTCGACGGCTCCCTCAACGTCGATCTCAACGAGTTCCAGACCAACTTGGTCCCGTATCCCCGTATCCACTTCCCGCTCGTTGCCTACGCCCCGATCGTGTCCGCTGCCAAGGCGGCCCACGAGGCCAACAGCGTGCAGGAGATCAGCATGTCCTGCTTCGAGCCCAACAGCCAGATGGTCAAGTGCGACCCCCGCAACGGAAAGTACATGGCCACCTGCCTCCTCTACCGCGGAGACGTCGTGCCCAAGGACGTCCACCAGGCCGTTGCCACTCTCAAGACCAAGCGCACTATCCAATTCGTCGACTGGTGCCCGACTGGTTTCAAAATTGGTATCTGCTACCAGCCACCGCAGAATGTGCCAAACGGCGATCTCGCCAAGGTCAACCGTGCCGTGTGCATGTTGTCCAACACCACCGCCATTGCCGAGGCCTGGTCCGCCCTGTCCCACAAGTTCGACTTGATGTACAGCAAGCGCGCATTCGTCCACTGGTACGTCGGCGAGGGTATGGAGGAGGGCGAGTTCTCCGAGGCTCGCGAGGACTTGGCTGCGCTCGAGCGCGATTACGAGGAGGTTGCTGCCGACTCTGCTGAGGGTGACGAGGGTGGCGAGGCCGAGTACTAGACGGACGTTGACAGAGGCTTGTGGGCAACTTGAATGCAGACATCACAAGTGCCCATTGGTACATGGCGCAGTCGATGAATGGAGCATGTTTGGCCAAAGTCGGACCCGCGCGCACAAAAGCGTCGGATACCTGAGGGTATACGCTAGTTGATCAGGAATGGTCTTTGTTTATGATTTGCGCGCTTTTCCTTGAGCTGAATGTAGCGACCACCAATACCACCCAACGTGTTAATCACTTTCCGAGTGAGCTACATAAGGGATTTTCCTGACCATCGGGACCCTTCAAAGAGCACTCATCAACGTATACAAGTGCTTGCGCGGCCATCAACAATCGGTCTTACTGCACACAGCCCCTAGAACAGTACCGGTTCGATTCATTCCTCGCAACAGATGAATCAAGTCGGCGTACTGGGACTGATTCCATGTCTACCTCGCTCGTACTCTCGAACTGTGGAGGTGTGAGCTTGCCAACCCTCATTGGCAGGGTCCTTGATCAGGTCGCGGATGTCGCAGGGATAGAGATACTTTAAATAGTCAGTGTCGGCTTGCTTGCGCCAGTGATGTTGTGTGTCTGCTCTTCCACCACTGACAGCGACTTTTCACCGTTCCATCTTCCACTGACAGGAGGCTGTGCATAATTCTTCTCGCCACCGGATGATCAGAAAGCCTCGCCCGATCGTCTACCAGAGTTCCCCACGGATTGCTGTTATCCGCGACATAATCTACAACGACAAAGCGCAATTTCTACAATACTACTGCGCCATATTCCACCACTCTCCAAGTGCTGTTGAATTGTTACGACTGTGTTTCTGGGAGACAGACCGAACATGGATCCTACCACGCCCGATGCTGGACCGGACCATGCACCGCCCTCATTGCCGCCTGGATGGTGCGTGTCCTTCGAACATCAGCTCTACTTGCGACTGGCACTGACGTGAATGGTGTCGATGAAGGATTGCGCAGTTTGACGCAAAGTAAGTTGCTTCGCCTCCATGCGTGAATATCGGTGCTGGTCATAAGAGCTTGGCTGTCGACCACTCCGCACTTCCTCCAAGAGAACGACCACCTACTGACTTCACCACCGCAAAGATCCAGGAAGTACTACTTCGTTCAGATCAGTACCGGAGAATCGACTTGGGATACACCAACGATGGCAGCACCACATGTTCCCTCGCCTGGGACCACACCCGCCAACCAGAGTCCTTACCCTGCACCGGGTGAAGGGTCGAGAGGTGTTGATGGGCCGGAAGGAGATAGGAGCTTGGGAGTGAGTTGGACGTTATAGTGCATGTGAAATATGGGACAGCGGACTGACAAATGCGACAGGGCTCACTACTGAACTCGATGCTCGGCAGCAACAAGCAAAGCTCAGGTGGTGGTCTCGGGGGTCTAGCATCATCATTCCTGGGAGGGTCGTCATCGTCGCATGGCGGATCGCAACAGCACGGACAACAAGGCCACTCAAGTGGTGGGCTCGGTGGAATCGCGCAATCGTTCTTGGGTGGATCCTCATCATCGCATGGCGGACAAAGCGGACAGCATGGATCATCAGGACATTCGAGCAGTGGTGGGGGGCTTGGACAGCTGGGCTCCATGGCTAGCAGCTTGCTGGGCGGAAAGACGAGCAAACCTCACAGCGGTGGGAATCCCTACGGCTACTCGCAGAACCAGTCTTCAGGCGGCACATATCAGGGATCGGCGCCGCCAGCTTCATACCAGCCCGCTGGAGCGCACGGTGGATCGCATGGAGCTTCCTACGGCGGCTCGCACGGCTCATCAACACCCGGGTCATACGGACAGCAAGGCGGCCACGCGCAACCCCCACACCAAGCGCCATACGGAGGGCCTCATCAGGGGAACTTTGGTCCCTCGAGCGGAGCCTACAACCCACAAGGGCAGCAAGGATACGACCAGCAACACGGCGGAGCAGGCGGCTACAGCAGTCCTCCCAGCCAACAGCACACTCCTCACAACGCACATTACGGACAGCAGCAGCACCCTGGAGGTTATGGCGGACAATACCCGCCTCCTCCTCAGGGACAATATGGACAGCCTCAGCATGGCGGATATGGTGGAAAGCAGAACTACGATCAGCAAGCATATGGCCAGCAGGGTCAATACCAGTCTTACGGTCAGCCGCAGGGCGGATATGGGGGGCAGCCGCCGCCACCTAACCCGGGTTGGAGATGAGGTGTCGCAGGAATCAGAACTTGTTCGTGATGAGAGTGGAAGGTTACTAGTACTCATTCACGCGGAGTACAAATGAATAACAGCCTTGCTTATTTGCAAGGACATGACTGTTTGGGTTTGTGTTGCGATTTCGGGCGTTCAGGCAACATGCAGATTCAGGGACGATATGGCATAAGGTCAACGACAACCTGAGGTGGGAGTGGTACACGGCAAACTGCTTGAACTTGACTAGTCCACGGCAGTGGTTGATCACGTTCCGTATTGCCAGTCCCATGCACAGTGCAGCTGTCCTTACGCACGTCGTGTGCACTTTGCATGTGATCTGATCAGGAGCAAAGACTTCAGTGACCATCTCTGCGTGTTCGCAACTCGGTGGCAGCTCGAAATCGTTGTAGATCCCGACGATGTGGATTGGAGAGTCTTATTCGTAGCGTTGGACATCACACATGTTCGTTGTCGGCGTCGTCAGGAACAAGGTGATGCTGTTCGTGCTGGAGCCTGTTTGCCCTGTCTTTGTACTTGATGGTCATGCGCGGAACCGTCCGGCGCTAGTAGCATCGTTCAGCGGATACGCCTAGTCCGAAACACCTCTCTCGACCACGACCACTTCACCCCACATCAACAAACCGTCCAGCCTCAGTTCCTCGACAATCACCGACTACAGATCTCACCCTGACCTCTTCATCCCGATAACCCAACCCGTGCGCGAGTTTTCCGTCTCGGCTCTCGCCTCAACCACCGACATCCCGCAATCATGAACCCAGAGTAGTCAGTCGACCGACCGCGAGGAGCGCAGTCTGCGCGCGCAGAGAGGGAGGATGTAAACGCTGACTGGGTGTTTGAGCAGTGTACACCTCCTCTTCTGTTTCTTTACCAGCACCACAGGACCGCATCTGGATCCACCACCTGTCGAGGAGACCCAAGGCGAATGATACGCCATCTGCGCCAACTCTCTGACAAGTCGGACGAGGCCAACTGAATCTCTTCGGAATACCACACCGTCGCTCCTACTGGTCAACCAAATACGCCAGCTCGTTGCCAGCGAGCCCTGACCACCAAGACTCGCGACCTGTTGAAGTGACCATGAGATTGAATACCAGTACTAACACAACTGCCTGTCCAGATACGACTACCTCTTCAAGCTCCTCCTCATCGGAGATTCCGGTGTCGGAAAGTCTTGCCTCCTCCTCCGGTTCGCCGACGACACCTACACCGAGTCCTACATCTCCACCATCGGCGTCGACTTCAAGATCCGCACCATCGAGCTTGATGGCAAGACCGTCAAACTCCAGATCGTACGTCGTTGTAAAGAGCACGAGAAGGGCAGCATGGGGGCTAATCACAAAATTAGTGGGACACCGCCGGCCAGGAGCGTTTCCGCACCATCACATCTTCCTACTACCGTGGTGCTCACGGCATCTGCGTCGTCTACGATGTCACCGACATGGACTCGTTCAACAACGTGAAGCAGTGGCTGCAGGAGATTGACCGCTACGCCACGGAGGGCGTAAACAAGCTGCTCGTGGGCAACAAGAGTGATATGGCCGACAAGAAGGTCGTCGAGTACACTGTCGCCAAGGTGCGTTGCGGCACGACGGGGAGCGTATTACACAGCCGCTGACAGAAACTGCAGGAGTTCGCCGACAGCCTGGGTATCCCGTTCCTCGAGACATCTGCCAAGAACGCCAACAACGTCGAGCAGGCTTTCCTCACCATGGCTCGCCAAATCAAGGAGCGCATGGGCAACACCACCGTCAACAACAAGCCCACAGTTCAGGTCGGCCAGGGATCGAACGTGCAGTCCGGAAGCGCTGGCGGCTGCTGTTAAGCGGGGAATTTCGAGCAACGTCATCGGGTCACGGCTAGGTTGGATCGGTACGAGGTAATCGGGAGCAATTTGAAGGCTGCTTTAAAGGGCGTTCCTTGCATGCTAGACTGCTTGCTTTCGGGGTAGATGAATGTCTGTGGGCACAAGGCCTGCATTGTGATGTGGACGAGGCGCCACTCCCTTTCTACGGGATGAAATCCATCATGGAGGTGCAGAAGTTGCACAGAAGATGCATCGAAGAGAGTGGAGGGCGGTTCGGCATCAATGCTCCATAGCCAGTGGCGTTCAATAGGCGTCTAGTAACTATGGGAAATACACGAACTGAAAACAGTGCTCTCAGAATTGATCCGTGTGTCTGTGGTTTTCAAGTCAATAGCAACGGACTATCAGTATGTTCGTGATGAAGGACAAAAAACGGGCAACTGCTTCTATCGCAATGGCTCTAAGAGGTCTTCTATCAAGTCATTTTATTCTCCTTGTCGAATGGATTGTCGCTGCGGCTGATCCCGCGAAAGGTCGCGGTTGCGCTTGCGCTAGTTCTAGCAACCGTGGAACGTCTACAGGAAGGCGTGAAAGTAACCATGCGACTGACAGCTTTACGGTACAATGCAAAATTGACATCACACTCGAGCGAGAAATACTGGAAGAGTCGCGCTACCAAATCTCCATCCGACGACATTCTGTGCTGCCAGACTTACTCACAAGGACCCCGGCAAAATTCCGCTACGCGACATCAACAAAACCATTCCCTCGCTTGAAAACATGAATCACTCCTCCCTGTGAATCTCGCCTGGGGTCAAAGTCGGCCTCGCGGCTGGCAACATCTACTCCTTTCGGGGAGTCAATATATCTCCCGATCATAACTTTGGCCCCGCTTCGACCTCACAATGATCCCATCCTTTCGACAAGACCATCCGAAGAGCCAAGTAGCGCCTGCACGCGTTGACACCGAGATCCCAAGCGTCTCACCTTTATTATGAACACTGACGACGAGTCGCGAAAATCATTCATAGCACAAACACACTTTGCCGGCGAACTCGATCGGAGGTCCAGAACACAACCTGGATATCTGCGCCGCAATCTCAGGCTCGTGCTGGATGAGCACGACCGTGAAACTCAGCGCGAACGAGGGCATGCGCCAGACTCCATCAGTCACAAGACAGGAATTGCGAAGTGGGATTTTCCTCGCGAGAAAGCACTGGGCCGCATGATGAAGAACCACAAAGACACGATTCGTATTCCGGATCTTCGCGTCGTCCCTTTACATGGCAGGGGTAATGGCGGCGGTGATCGCAGGATGGTAGCTGGTGAGCATGCTGCTGATCGTCCTGAATGGCTTTCGGCTTGTGATGAGTGGAGGGTATGGTGCCAAGTGTTCGTTAGAATTCTGCATCAATCTGATACTCCATGTCTCGTACACTACGAATTGCGCGAAGCACAAATATCGCGGCACGAGATTCAAGGGAGTCCAGCGGAGTTCGAAATTCAGTTGGAGGAACCTTTCGAGATTGGAGTCAAGAAGCTCCAGGTCGAAGCGGTGTACGACGACGACGGAGTCACCAGGTGGCTGCGCACAGCCGATACTGAAGGATATTCGATGGAGTTCGGCATTAGATGTCAAAGCTCCGAAGATGCTGCAGAATTCTGGAGTCAACTGGAACATCGCAATGTTTCCACCTATCGATTCACCTCTGGCAAAGATGCGTTGCTAACCTGCTCGTGGGACGCACTTCCGGATCTTCCACCGCCAGGACATGTCATGAAGCTGAAACGTGCACAGGAGGAACGAACCACCAACATGCGATATGGGGTCGAGGCTAGCATCTTTCACGGCCAAAGCACGCCTATAGTCACGTACAACAGGACGCTGCATTTGAAACGTGAGGCGCGACAACTACCGACGCCCAGCGTCTCTGACGATCTCGAGAACAGCCGGACGAAGATGCAAGTCCAGTATCTCACGAGAACAAACTTCACCGTTCGCGCAGCATTCATGAATGGGTTGAAGTGCATACTCTGTAGACGCGACATGGAGCACTCCAGCCCTGAGCGGCTGCTAATGCATTATTTGACGATCCACGACCACATGAGGTGGGCCATCGATTATGAGCTCTCAAACGACAATCTGCTGGTGGTGAAGGTGGAGGTCGATGATACACTGGCTGGACAGAATGATGGGGAAGAGCCTCACGCTGATGAAATGGAATGGGTAGCTCCAAAATCGGCTTTCAACATGAAGGCTCACTTGCAAGGTGACCAGCGATGGATGCTCCCTCCTCCCAAAGGTAGCAGGTCCGTGCATAATACTCCACGACATCCAAAGAGCACGAAATTGTTCGGGAGGAAGGACAAGCCGCTTGCCCAGCCTCAACTACAACCACTCATCATCGAGAGTCGTAAGAGAAAAGTCACGGCACCCGAAGATGTTGCAAATCTTGAGCCTTGTCAGCGCAAAAGACATCCCGTGCCTGAAGTGGAAGGGATTTCGTTCTACAGGACGATTTCTAAACAGCGGGTGGCCCCCGGGACTGAGATCAGCGACAGTGAGGATGAAGCGGATACTTCCTGGGTGTTGCAGAGCCAGCGCAGAGACCAGACTCGATTGGGCGTGTCACAAGTAGCGCAAAACTTCAACGAGCTGCTTAATAGGCATCTCGACGAGGAGACGCCGCTGTCTGACTTCTGCACCAGAGACACAATCGTGCGCTTCAGTAGGAAGTACAGGACCCGGCTCGGCGCCGAAGGATGGAGAGATCAATTTGAGATGAAGCTTCGGCAGCTTGAGTCGAAGAAGGTCGTGAATGCAGACACGGTCAAATACTGTTTGGGCCTAGTCACGGTTCCGCAAACGAACGGAGCACCCGTGGAACAAGGAGAGATTGATGCTGATCGACAAGCTATCAACGAGAAGCTTGGAGTCACCTCCCCTGTGCAGGTCTCACGCAAGGCAAAGATGACGCCACTTGGTCATCGAGACATTCTGTGCAAGAGACCTGGCACTGCAAAGACCTCCGGCCTCATCCCCATCAAAGACCTGCTGTTCGACAGCGATGGCCGCAAGGCGCGCGACAAGCTCGCTGTGGACGCCGTTGGACCACATGATGTGAACTACGAGAAGCTCGTTCAGATTCTGGATCGCGACCTCGGACTTAGACGCGACATTGATCATATCGTCTGCACTGGCGTGGACAAGGAGAAATTCCGTCCGATCGTCGGCCAGAAAGATCTGGTTCTAGCATTGTCGGAACACGTCTCGTTGACTACGGATCCGTCAGGTCCGATTATCTTCGAAGTACACGACCAAATGTCGTTCGAAAAGGGGCTGGAGCAGAACCGCAATCCTGGCTCTCAGAGTACGAGAGGCGCAACGACTGACGGCCGCCAGAGGACTTCCAAAGATGGTCAGAGGGCTGGTGCGAAGAAGAAGGAATGCATTTGCGGGGTCGCGGTCGAGGGCGTGAAAGGCGCATTCTCGTGTGGAAACCCCTTGTGCTGGAGGAACTTTCATTTGGCCTGCATGAGTATGGACGGACGGCCAGAGGCGACGTGGAGATGTGAGGACTGCTCTCGGTGAGGATATGTTGGAAAGGGAGATGATGTGCTCAAGGAGGCATTATGGGTCCTCGTTCGTGGCGCACATTTTCTCAGGCTTGCTCTATCGTTTAGCGTGAAGGAGTTCCGGGTGCACCCAGGGGTGGAGCTTTGCGTGAAGTGTTCGCTACGTAGCATGGGGAGGTGAAGCTTGCCAAAGTGGTATTAATGGTACGTTCCCGGGTTCGCTCAATCTACTGAGCTTGGCATGTCAGACTTGGAAGCGTAAAATGATTCCATCTGGTAGAAGTGAAGTCGAAAGCGGCAGCCTTCAATTTGGACCCCAACAAAGTCAAACAGGTTCCGTCATCGCCGAAGTGTGGCGCATGACTCCATGGCGGGGTGATGGGACGCAATCTACAAAGAGAGGCGATGCTCCGCCCTCTGCTGCGATGCCTTGGAACCACCTGACTTAGCATGTGATTCGACCACGATTCGGATCCTGCAAACCCGACTCCTCTTCTGAGGCCTCACACATTCCACACCATCACCATGCCCTCCACTCCGCCGCCGCTGGACACGTCGAGCTCCAGTCACAGTCCTCCCTCGCCCACCGCCAGCTTCTACGATATGTCCGACGAGGAGGAGAGCGAGTACAGTACTGTGCGTCACAGTAGGTCAGGAAAGGGCGTCAAGCTGCTGTACTGCAAGAGCAAGGTCTACCAACATCCCACACCGAGTGCAAAGGACAATCTAGCAGGATACATCGCCTTGGTCCAACAGAAGCCTTCCGAGAGCGACGCACCCACATCTCCCGGCGCAAGCAGCTCACGATCACGACCGCGTTCCGACCTGCTCGTAGCATGGATCCCCGATAGTGGGCTCGGCGAGTCTCGCGAGACATACAACAAAGTCGAGCTCGCAGGCATCGACGACGACGCGCCGCCCGCGAAAACACATCTCGTTTCCCGTCCGCCTGTAGTGACCACTCACAGCTCGAGTCTGGGAACGTACGCCTTTGCCATTCCTGTCAGCGAGATCTTCAGCATTCTCGTCCGTCCACCTAGCTCGGGCTGGTGGTTCGGCAGTATTGTCATCAATTCTCGCGCTGGAGATAGCTTTCCCGCGTTGTTCTTCCACGACTCGGAATGTCAGTCGACGATTGCTCATCGGAAAAAGTTACAGCGGGAGAACTTCAGTATCAGCAGTGAGAATGGTGGGATGTTCTGGGGAGGCGATCAGCTGCTGGAATGGCTGAAGAGATATGTCAATGTCGAGAGGTCGGTGCAGGAGCCTAGTATTTACATGATCAACCCGAACGATGCGGACAAGTTGGCATTCGGGAGCGGTGGAAAGCCAACGCAGGACAAAGTCAAGAACGTACTCGAGGGGAAACACAAGGATGACCCGTCGCAGAAGAAGCAAGGGAAGGATGGTAAAGGAGACCCGGTCATGTCTGCCCTCAAGCAGGCACGGTGGAGCTTTCTTGAAACAATGGCGCAGGTCACTACTTTCACACGGCGGACGGCACAGGCTGTGGCTGAAAATAAAAACTTGCCCCCACAAGTGCGGAGACTGATGCAGAACCCACAGGTTCAGACGGTGTCGGACGAGTTCGACTCTGCTCGGCTGTATCTCGCCAGGTGGGCCATGGGTATCGCGGAGCAGTCTGAGAGGGAGCGGAATCAACGCATTTGGACTGCGAAGGATGTACTGGAGATGGAGGAGAGCGAGGTGGGCCAGTTTGAGATTCTGGATGTTGACCTCAACGGCATGAGTCTGGCGGATAAGAGAAAGCCAGTGACCATGAAAGAGTGGAATAGCTTCTTCAACGCTCGCACTGGACGACTCGAAAAGACCTCTGATGAAGTCAAGGAGCGCATTTTCCATGGTGGTCTTTCACCCGACGACGGAGTGCGCAAGGAGGCATGGCTCTTCCTACTGGGCGTGTATGAATGGGACAGCACCAAAGAGGAACGCCACGCGCAGATGAACAGTCTACGAGACGAGTACATTCGTCTCAAGGGTGCGTGGTGGGAGCGTCTTGTCGATGAGACCGGCACATTGGAAGAGAGGGAGTGGTGGAAAGAGCAGAGGATGCGTATTGGTAAGTCTGCTGCGTGTCTCGGCGCAAGAAGCTGCCTTTCCAACTAATGCACCCACTGACCGCGCCATCAATGGCCAAATAGAGAAAGACGTCCATCGCACCGATCGCCACCTTCCAATCTTCGCGGGAGAAGATATACCACACCCAGATCCGGATTCGCCGTTCGCAGAGTCCGGCACAAATGTTCACCTCGAGCAAATGAAAGACATGCTACTCACTTACAACGAACACAACCGCGATCTCGGCTACGTACAAGGCATGTCCGACCTTCTCGCGCCAATCTATGCGGTTCAGCAAGATGATGCGGTCGCGTTCTGGGGTTTTACCAAATTCATGGAGCGCATGGAACGCAACTTCCTCCGGGATCAGAGCGGCATGCGTCTTCAGCTCACAACTCTTGATCAACTCGTCCAACTCCTCGATCCGAAACTCTACGAACATCTGGCCAAAGTCGACAGCACGAACTTCTTCTTCTTCTTCCGCATGCTCCTCGTGTGGTTCAAGCGCGAATTTGAATTCGAAGACATTCTTCGACTGTGGGAAGGTCTCTGGACGGACTACTTGAGCGCCAACTTCCACTTGTTCTTCGCCGCCGCGATTCTGGAGAAGCATCGAGACGTCATTATGGGACATTTGAAGGGTTTCGACGAGGTGCTGAAGTATGTGAATGAGCTCAGCGGGCGAATCGATCTACAGAGCACCGTCGTCAGGGCGGAAGCACTGTTCAGGAGGTTTCAAAGAGTAGTGGAGGCGATTGACAAGAAGAGCAACTTTCCCGCTACCCCAGTGGTGAGAATGCGGTTACCGCAGCCACCTACAAGCCCTGGACAGTCCAAACCTGGCAGCGATGTTACGCCCACGGCGGGAAGCAGTTCGGGTGGACCAAGCGGTAGACGACCATCTGGCGCGGCCGACACGTCTGGACGAGAAAGGACGGTTGGAGATCACGTCGCCGCTGGTATCGGAGCGGACAAGCCCGAGCCGGCGCAGGTCATTTCGCCGGAGTTGAGAGCGCTACTGAGCAGGGCAGTGCCCAAGTTGGAAAAGTCGGAGGTGCTGGAGCATGGTGGAGGCGTGGGTAGTTGATGGTCATGAGACTTACGGATTCACGAATTCAAGGGGCGGGAGTGGCGTTATCGGGAGCGGGCATTGGGACGAACGGAACAATTGAGACGACTATTGGATTTGGGGATTATATCGACTTATTGCACGCCATCTTAGGATCAAGACGTCGTGACAAGTTCGCGGGAAATTCATATCCAACGCGAAGACGAGCTAGCTCCTCTCACATCGTCCTCTCAATCAACTCCTGCAACCTCCTCATAAGCCAACACACATTGCACGGCGGCCCCGTCCCCGTCGTCCACCCACATTCATGCGTATCCTGCATCCCCACGTAGCCCTTCAAGTATACCACGTGGGCTCCGGAATTTCCCCCAACAGCTGCCAGCGACCGACCTCACGCTTCTTGTACGCCACCGGGTCGTGCAAGCTGTGCGTGCGAATGTCGCGCCAGTAGCGGTCGAAGCCGTACTTCTTGCCCGTGGCGCGCGCCCCCAGCATCTCGAAGATGCCCGACGTCACGGTCAAGCCGGTGTCGGTGGTGACTACTTTAGCGTGGGCTACGAAGGCGGCGACTTCGCCGCGGCGCTGAGCGGTGATGTTGGCGCGGGTGTTGGTGGCGGAAGAGCCGTTGGTGTGGTTGTTGGCTTGTTGGTTCTCGGCGGCAAGGTTCTGGAACGTGGCTGGCGTGGAGAGGGTGTAGGGTGGGTTGGGCTTGCTGATGTCCTGCGGGTACGGCTGGACGTAGTTGGCGTTGACGTTGTCTTTCAGCAGACGTTCGTCGCCGACCACGGAGCCGAATTGGCCGCCTTCGCGGTAGAGGTTTGCGATCTCGGCGCCGGCGCGGTCGACCAGGGCATCTGCTGCTGCGAGGTGAGCGCGGAACTCGCCGTAGCGCTGGAGGATGTAGAATTCGTCGACGGCTTTGTCCTTGTTGTCACCGCCGAAAGGCCAGGCCCGAGTCGACTTGAGAGTGTATTCGGAAGCAGCGGCCAAAGCTCCCTGGGCGATTCCGAGGTAGAAGTTGCTGAACACCAGCTGGATGGTTGGAAGGAGGAGGCTGGCGAATGGGATTCCGAGGACGGATGGGATGGGCCTCTTCGTCTGCGGGTCCCAGCCGAGAGCATCAGTCCAAGGAGCGCGAACGTTGCTGATCGTGACGCTGCCGGACTCGGTTAAGCGAAGACCAACACTGTCCCAGTTGTGGGCGAACTGAATGCCGGCTTGGTCGGTCTTGACAAGGGTGAAAATGTGGTCTTCAGTGCCCTCCAAGACGCCTTCGAGGACGGTAAGATCCGAGACCACTTTAGGTATCATCGTCAGCATGCGGTAATTGTATGTTCAAAAAATCAACGATAACATACCTCCACCAGTGTTGAAATTCTTGGATCCGTTGAACACAATCTCGTCGCCTTCGGAGGTGATGTTGAGGTCACTGTCACGAGGGTTGACAGCTCCACCCACGAAGTAGTTGTTGCTAATGATGACCTGTTGCACGCTGTCTTGCTGCTCGTCCGTGCCGACGGCGTTGGCGGTGGTAGACCACAACAAGTGGTATCCGAGCAGCATACCCAGGGAGCCGTCGGTCTTTGCGACCTCACGAATCACTCTGTAGCCGACCTCCCAGCTCTGCTCGCCACCGCCATACTTCTTGGGTCCCAAGACCTTTAGAAGACCGGAAGACTTGAGCAGTGACACTTCAGCCTGTGGAGACTTGTTCTCAATGTCTCGCTGAGCGGCGTCCCGACCCAGGATCTCGGCGACGTCCTTGGCTCGTTGAATCCATCCAGCTTGAGTGTTTGGAAGGCCGGCCTTCTCGAATGCTTGATGCTCGGCGGAGTAGACCGCTGGGTCCGTGTATTGACGGCCCTTGCTTTGGTTTGACATGATGCTTGATGGAGTGGTTTCTTCTCCAGACGAGGGAAAGAGGAAGATGTCAGGAAATATAGAACTGCACGACCCACGCTTTTAGTCTCCAGCTGGCCGTATGCAGCAAATCTTAAGCTTTATGATGCCTTCTCACGGCATTCATTAGATATCCCAGATTCCAGTCTCACTCCTTTGGTGATCGCCAATGATAGTCCCGCGTGCGTATGGCGTGCTCGAGCTTGTCCATAGCGACTGCGAAGGGTCTCGACGGGTACCGGGCCTGGTACACGCTGCGAACGCACTACCCTGGCGTGGTTCCCCGCAGCCCGTCCAAAAGCAGTCGACAGACAACATGTCGCGAGGATTGCGTGCGAAAGGTTGATGACTTGTGCTGAACCCTGAACCGCGAGTTGATGGAGGTGCATTTTGACTTTTAGCGCCTCGTATTACCGAACTTTGGAGGCAGGCGTCCTTCTCCGACGACCTCGGCCGGCAGGGGAGCTGTGCTACTATCCTGGACAGGCCTGCTTTGCGTGATTTGGTTGAGGCACGTCGACGGTCGAACCGGTTCTCAAAGCTCCCCTGGTCATAATCCCAAGTAGTGGGTTGGGCTGTCAAAGCCGAGAGTGTTGAGCGGGTATCTGACAACGAGAAATTGGTCTGTCTTCAAGCAGATGCTCCCCTGTAGCATCAACGTCTTCATCCTCGCGCGGCTTCTGAGAATTGGTCGAGCTGCGTTCAAATGCATCGTCGGCTCAGACAAGGCTGAATGTAAATAGTTCAATATGAAAGCCAGGGCATTCAAGCCTCGACCAAGAGGAACAGCTGAACCTTTAGATCAGATTTGCTCGTGCTAGATGCTGGATCATCAAGGCCATCAACAAGGGGTGTCATCCGTCCGAGCGCCTCAGCGTTACCCGAGTACTCCCACCGGCGCTCTATGCTGTCCCATACACACTGAGCACGTGGCTCGTCCTCGAGCTCTACAAAGGGTAGTGCACTGCCATCTTCTTCGACCTCTTCAAGAGTGAATCTGCCATCGCAACGAAGATCGACAATACACAGTGTGCTCACAGGCCCAACGTATTCGAATAATTCCTCCAAAAGATCTCCCCTGAATGCTTCGAAGCCGGCAATAGTGATGGCAAGCCTATCGAGAATCGGAAACGAAGTGCCAACATATCGGCCTTCCATCTCCGGGTCCTCGTTCAGCAGAACCGAATGTTCGCCGACGAAGTCGTCAATGTGACGAGCTGGCAGGAACATGATATCCGTCTGAGGGTCGAAGCGACGAAGGTATTCGACTCTGGCCTGCGCGCCGCCTCGCCAGGTGTGCAGCTGGTGCTTCCGGATATACTTGATCGCCACATCGCGGGCCTCGCGACTCACGGCGAGCAGAGGGAGCTTGATGCGTGGTGAACTGAGCAGGCTGGGATCGAATCTCAGATTCAAGTCCTCTCCGTTGGGGTCGAGTTGCAAGCCCAAGTCTTCCAATACCCAGCAGCCCTTCCTGAAAGGGTAGAGCGCTCTGCGAATAGGCGTAGGTAAGGCTAAGCGCCAGATCTCGAGACGGAGTTCAGTGATCAGCTGTGGGAAGAGGGCGAATGCGGTCGCCATGTGCTATCAGTGCGACCGGTCGTTCCGAACTCGGTAGTGCCACTTGACGCTGCGATTGGATCTAATGGTGGCTCTGGTTGCGAGCGATCATGGAGATGATGCAGCCGGAACTTTGGCCTTGTAGGATTTTATTGAATCTGTTGGCAGAAGCTCATCATCCCCGGGTCGAAGGATCCTGTATCAGAAAGGTAGGTGGCTCGCCTTAAGCATTCCCTTTTTGATGCAGGGAAGGGCGTCGTGAGGCCTCGAATGGCAGATCTGTATCGCCACGCTAGTGACAACGTCATTGAAATGTATATATTGGTAAAGCCTGGCAACTGACCGACAATTCGGAAATGAAAGATGTTCAAAGCGCATCAGTCCCAATTGATGATGAACAATAGAAATTCTAGGTACTATCGTATTGTGTTCCCGCCGGCCCGTGGTCACTTCTAACCCGAGAATGAGCAATTCTCCTCAAATCGAAGGCTGGCTAACGCCCACCGAGTCATTCCACCGTTTGCCCATCCATTGCAGCGACACAGCACTCTCCACGCCACTGTCACCCAGACTGGAGCCTGACGCACATGCCGATTGTCGATACTCGTTCGTCACCGACATTCCCGTCAAGCGAGCTTCCTGGGCGGCATGGTTCCACATGAACTGCCGCATTGCACCGGTCTCGGTGATTTGCGCGAATCCCATGGGCAATCGGCTGCGTTGCAGAGCATTTCTGACGCCGAGCGTGGCTGGGTCTCGCGTGACCAAAAGCGCCATCACATCGGCGCCTCTCCAGCCTGCCGGAGCGCCGACGTATGCGCCCTCCAGCTCACGGACCATTGCTGGCCTGGGTTTGGAGGCTTTGCACTGGACCAGAACTCTCAGCTCTTGCGGATCTGAAGGTAAATGCCATTGACCCAGAAGGTCAATGCCCAGGTCGTTGGATCGCCCAGTCCTTCGCAGAGTGAAGTTGTATGTCTTAAGAAATTCTATTACTGTGTACTCGTAGTGTGTCCCTTTGTAAACCGTGGTACCAGGCTTCGAATTGATATTACGACTGTGTTCCAGGAAGGAGGCCAAGTCATGGTGGTTTTTCGTAGGTGCGAGAAGAGATATCCGAGGTGCAGTAAGGTGGGCGTGATCATGCTGCATCGCTCCTTGAATCTGAGGTTTTCCAAGCTTCTTTCTGGTTCGCCTGACCTTCACGCCCTTCGCTATTCCGGGAGAGACTTCTTCACTCCCAATAGCTTCGGCATCATCTTTGTTGGGCACTGGCGTGCTGCGGGCATCGCGTCCAGCGCTTCTCCTTGTGGAACGCTTCCTGCTGCGTGGTAATGGCAGAAATGGAGGTGTCACTAAGAAGCCATCATCGTCTTTGGGGAATGGATGTGATGCCGCTTTTCGATTTCTGGGAGGCTCGAGAAACGGTGCACTAGAATTCTTCCTAGGTCGACCTCGCGGTCGAGGCGGTATTTGCGGTTCGTCGGAAGCGCATTTCTTCGGTCGTCCTCGGGGTCTTGGAGAAGCTGTCACAGCGGTGGAAATGAGCCGCAAGCTGGCCTGTCTCAGGTATTGCCGCAGGACGACATGGCTACAGAGCATGAGCTTGATCTCCAAACGCTCATAGTATGGATAACCACAGCGGAGCAAGAAGTAGAGGAAGGGTAAGGCAGTTGAGGACGACGCGAAGCTGTCGCGAACCTGATTGCAAAGGCGAACAAGGGTCCACGAGTGCTGAGGTAGGTAAGACAAGCCTCAGGCATACATATGTACGACGACAATTCAATCGTTCAGGCGAGGCCACGATCTACCTGTTCTTATGTGATGTCTACGAAGCCATGCTATGAGTCATCCATGGGCTCTTGCTTGATCTCGTCAGCGAACAAAGGCTCAGCTTTGACCTTCTTTCCATCGTCCTCACTGCCCG
Organism: Zymoseptoria passerinii SP63; assembly: GCA_000223825.2. Lineage (NCBI taxonomy): Eukaryota > Fungi > Ascomycota > Dothideomycetes > Mycosphaerellales > Mycosphaerellaceae > Zymoseptoria > Zymoseptoria passerinii. Next base: position 1,634 of record AFIY01001379.1, on the reverse strand, counting down.
TCGAGCTGACCGTGCTTTCACGCTTGCTCAAAGGCGATACTTCGATCGTGTCGTGCAGTACAGTCTCCGTAGCAGAAAGACGGCTCTTCTCGTTCCCGGCAAGGTTCTTTCTCGGCCGCCGTGTGCTAGCGCTGCCGCCTACGCTGCCGACGCTGCTGCCTCGCCTCGTACGCTCCTCGTTACGACGTGGGTGACGAGCGTCAGGGTCAGGAGTAGGCGTGCGAGACTGCGAAGAGTTTCGCGAATGGGATCCGTCTCGAAGCAGACTTTCCTTTCGCCTCCGTTCCTTGACTCGCTCCGACGAGGGTTTGTCCTTTAGTGCCAGCTTCTCCAGGTCTTTTTGACGACGAGATTTGCGACTGGTGAAGATTGAGAATCGAACATTGTTCCACCCTCGCCAACCGGTCCACCAAAGCCATCCACCGTCTCTCTTCGCGACCTCGCGTTTCCGGGCTCTGATGACCGTACGAAGTTGTGAGCGCCGCGAGTTCTCCCGCTCCCAGTACTCCATGCGAAAGGTGTCCCATCCCTCGCGGAAGTCTGGCGAAAACGGCTTTGGCAGAAGTAGTACTCGTAGCACATCTCCACCAGGCGCAATGTCTTCCTCCAGCAAGCCGTGTCTGGCCGCATGCAAATTCCAATTCTCAACCCTGCCACCACCAATCTCAATGTCTTTGGGCATAATTTGGTAGTTCACACGATCTTCGCGAAACCACCCCAATTGATCCAGCATTGCGACCCAGCCTGCAAGTTCCGAAAGAAAAGAGCCCTTCACCACCACGACTTTCAGATTAAAGCCACGCATGCCTCGATTCGTGGTCGAGACAAATTTTCGCGGCCATCGCACACCACGTTCATACATGCCTGTGCCCCAGAACAGCGTCAACGTGACGATGCCGGAGGCCCAACCCAATTTCTCGCCAGACTCCACTACCCAATAAACGCTACCTCCCACTCCACTCCCGTCCTCACGAGGCCGGAAGAATAGCAGGTACGTGAATCCCAGCACCCACAAGACGAGCGTCACGAGGAGAAGGAGATGGAGCCGGAGGCGCGCGCGCAGAGACACATATTGGAGTCGCAGAGAGGATTCCAGTATCAGTAGGTTGAGGTATATCTGAGGTGGGCTGGATGGGAGGGCGTCTCTGGGATCACTGAAATGGCCTTGTTGCAGTGGTGGAAGCGGTGCGGTAATGGAATTTGACCGTGAAGACCCGGAAGCTCTGGCGTTGGCCGCAAGCTGCTCAGCTGAGACGTCTGGCGGTGGAGCGCCCTTGACTATGCGGTCGATGGGGTCACTCATGGTCGTCGCGCTTCAGATTGGTGGACCTCACCAACACACAATCTGTTGCCGAAGTAGAATCGCCAGAGCCTCCAAGAGGTTGGGGGAGTGGCAGTTCGGGGGACAGATCGAGTATGCGATTTTACCGCATGACGCACATTTCGATGTCGACCAGAGGCAGCAATCTGCGAAAGTAGCAGGTATGGGTCCGTTGCTGATGGGATGAAAGGCCACAGTGTCGCACGAGAGTCTTCCTTCGTCGGTCGGTGATGTAAATGTCCGCGGTCCGGTTCTCGTCGCTCGTTAAAGCCCTCCTATCTCCGGAGCGTGTCTACGGACGACTGGTAGCGAC